>JAJJWW010010835.1:0-70689 GCA_023531295.1 Papaver armeniacum
CATTTTACAATTTTCGGCATTTACAACCAAATCATCTTTGCTAAGAGTATTTGCATAACAACTTGAACTTCATACCTCCTTGGGACGATCCTACTTACATTATACTACTTGCTAGTTAAAGAGAAGTAGAGAAATTTATTTTTATGAGTTTGACACCTCGTCACTACTCGATCATTGTGATTGTATTTTTGACTCTAAAAATTTGGATATATAGCAGATTTGTCGCAAACATAGCATTAATGAATGATAAGATGAGATATCTTTCCTCCACTCGGCCTGCCATTTCGCTACACATTGTCTTCCATCTTACAGTTAGATGTTTCAAACTTTCACCAACCCTTTGTTTTAACCCAAATACATCTTCAATACAGTCGCGAGGAATTATTACTTATGTATGCCCCTAAGAATATAGCTTTGCAAGTGATTAAAAGATGTTATTGTATTCCTCGGTAGCCCTTCAAACCATTTCAAAGCTTCTCCTGTCAGACTTGATGCAAAATATTTGCACAATATAGCTTCATTGTTCTCCCATTGTAGCATACATCTCATATAAGCTTTGATATGTTGTATCGCACAAGTTGTTCCATCGAAAATCTTTGGTTAATGTCGGTAAATTGCACTTCGGTAGTATTCCTCTTAATTGTATCTCTTGTGTGAGCGGGGTTTTTGACTTCTTCTATTGCTTCATCTAAGCTGTCTCTTTCCTCCTCCCCTTTTATTGTTCATCATTCCTCTCATTTCTGCCAATTCTCTCAAAATTTGTTCATTTACATCAAAATTTGAATCCATTGGTCTTTTTAGTTCCGTTTCTCTTCGCCTGCGTTCATGTCTATTTTGACTTTCTTGTTCATCATTCGCTTCTCGCATTTCTCTGCGATCGTCTCCTTCGAGTTCTTTGCGAGTCGCACACCATTATATCTATCGATTTCTCTTCTTTGGTGCCTATCAGTTCTCCTTTGTGCTCTTTCGTACTCTTCATTAATATTATCATTGTTGCGATTTTGTTGTCGCCTTCTTTCTCGATTATCATGATTATTACAAGCGAATTGCCTCTTCTAACTCTTGTTCTTCCATTTATTGCTCTCAATCTTTTCTCTCGCGAGCTAGTCGTGCTTGTTCAACATAATGTCTTTCAATTTCATCCTCAATCTCTTTTTGCCTCCTACGTAGCTTCTCTCCCATGCAATATTCTTCTTCCTTCTTCTTGATTTTCTTGACAAGCTGGATCGGTTTGCCTCTGACGCCCTATTTCCTTGATTTTCATCATTCTGCCCATTTTGAATAGTCTCGGGACGTGGAATATAACGATCTTCCATCATTTCTCCTCTCTCGCAATGTTCCCTGCCTGGATTTTGCGCTTCTCTTTGGTTTTCTTCATCGACAACTTCTGTAGTTAAATTTCTCCTTCTTTCCTCTCTAATTGATCTTGAGCTTGACCTTGTAGTGCTTTTCGACCTTCTGTTTTATAATCTCAAGTTTTCCATCCTCAGCTCATGATTCTGTCTTGTCAAGTTTGCACGTTCCTCTGCCTCTAATCGTCTCTCTTCATGTATTGTTTGCCTCAACGCCTCTAATGCTGCGATCTCTTCATTCCCATGAATTGTTTCTCCATTCCCCTCTCGATATCTCCCTTCTTGTCCATTGTTTACCAATTGCTGTTCTTCTTCCCGTTCGTCCACGAATCCCGATCTCAGTATGCACACTTACTCTATCATAATCCTGATTCTATCCGCCATGGTTGAATTGGTGATTGAATTTGATTTTCCTCATCATTTCTTATGCTCCTTCTTGAGGATTCTCCCATTTCATTTCTTTCTTCTCCGGGAAGTCTCCTACTTCTCCTAATGAGTTGTTGGTTGCTCGGATGCATTTCTCCTTCTAACCATTTGAATTTTGGTAAATTTGTTGAAAATTGTATCAAATTTCTTCTCTACTACTCCAAATTCTTTCAAACCACGATGTGTATCCTTACTCAAGCAGTTGTTTCTAGCGCCAATATGTAGTTGCGGGAAATCCTACACTACACCCCTCACAATATTCCACACATCTAAGACATTTTTAGATGATTAACAATGATTTTATTGATTATTTCCTTGAAGATTCACAAGATAAAATAGAAAAGAGTTCAAGAAATTACAATCACCACCAACTTTCTCTCTCCTAATGACTTGTCTAACACTCTCAAAAGAATCCTCCCTTACAATGAGACTTATTCGACTCTTTATATAGGGTAGTATACAATGGATGACTAAGCTAATTGTCCTTTATTTCGGAAGCGACTTGCGAAATATCGCAAGTGTACAAGTATACAATCTCGCAACTCTCCTAAACTTAGCTAGATCTTCACACTTTTCTCATGTTTCATTTATCGTCATTCATTGCGTCATTAATGTTATTCTTCTGCGACGCCCTCGCAATGTCATTATTTATTGATCTCGCGGAGTATTGATGTGGCGATATTCGATCTACATATTGCACCCATTAGTGTCATCTTGATCGGTTACGATGACCCTCGGAAATTGATTTTCCGGGAACAATAATTTCAATTGTCGTAATGCCCAATGATAATTGTAATCCCTCTCGTTTTCCATTAAACACCAAGCCAATGTGAATGTTACCTTGTCCGATGTTTGCCCCACGATGTTGAACAACGACATGTTGTATTTGTTTGTCTTGTAGGTGCAATACATCATAAGAACACCACAACATGTATGAGCCAATTGTGAAAGCGAAGGATGCGCAATGAATATTTGAAGGGGATTTTCGTCCGGTCCTCTTTTAATGATACGCGTGTAGTTGTGATCCCAAACTATCTTCTCAAATTCTTGCATAACGCTCCTCCCTTCCCATTCCACCCTTCTAATGGTTGCTTGGGCGCTATAAATTATACTTAGAGAAGAAATGTTCTGATCATCCTTTTCCTTGAAGGTTTTGAGAATCACTCTTGGTTTGATACATGCTTTGGTCATTATCTTTACATCCTCGAATTCACAAGGTTTTAGCTTCGCAACTATGGAGTGACCATTAAAATCTTTCGGATCGGGTGGTTATGTTGGCCAAACCACAGGTACAATCCCATTCATTTTCTTTGTCTCTTAAATAGAATACAAACTTAAAGGGGCAATTATCCTTCCCGTATGAGTTTTGTATACCCTATTAGTCTTCTTTTCATATACATAACCCTTTCTCTTATGGCTATTCTTCGCCTTGTATTCACCACTTCTCTCGCAAACCATCTCAAAACGCCTATTTGAACCTTGGGTATTCCTCACCAACACACACTTGTTCTTAGAGCCGTCTCTTTTGCCCAAGCAATTGCTTCCGCTGGAGATTTAATTCCCTACATTAGGACAAGAATGGAAGATTATAAGGTTCCTTACAAGCAATCACCACATAACGTTCTAAAAACTAGGTGCAAAGTATTGTTTGGTAACATACCAGGAGGCATCTTATAGTATTCGGACGTATCCAGGACCAAGCGGTTTGGAATTTTGGATCAATGTATGTCACAATCTAAGGAATAAATGAAAAGAAAATTGAATTAGTTCAAAAAAAAAAAAAAACCATGCAAGGGTACCATTTCCGGCGTGCTCAATACTGATTCCGGCATTGAAGAATAATGTTAGGCATTTTAGAAATACACTTGAAAGGAGGAAACAATTATACAGTCACAAGGCATTGGATGTTCTTGAACCATGCGGTTTGAATATTCCATGGAATATTCGGTGGTAGGTAAAAGCATAACGCATACCGGCATGCATAGTTGGTTTGAATACCACGCCGGTAAAGTTTTTTAAAATGGGGGATATATTATACCGGCATGGCAAGGAGTATGAATACCACGTCGGTGGCATTAGTTCCGGCGTCGTATTCATACAACGAGCATCCGGTACTAAGCTTTTTCGGACAAAAAAATGGCGGTTTCAAAATGAAAAATCAAATTTTCGACCTCTTTGAAGCATTACCTGTGTGTTGGGGTTGCTTGTATGTTGAACATGTTTACTTTCTTGGGTTGGTTCTTCATAAAACACTTCATGGTCACGAAAATCATGATCCAAGGGTGTTGGTTCATCATATAACTCCAATTGTGAGTTGTTATCATACACCGAAGATTGAAGATATGATTGTTGTTGTAGTTGATCTAAAGATTCAAGCTCTTTGCAATTCTCTCATCACAATCATCTTCCATTTTCAAAAAAAAAATTCCACTCAATTTTTTTCTCTCCTTCTACTCCTCACTCACACAAATTAAAATAAAAACACACACTAATCTATCCCCCAAATACTTAAGATTTTTACTAATAATTATTAACCACTAAACATGATTAGTGAGGGCTAGATTAGGAATTTAAAAAATAATTACATAAGGGGTGACTGACTTTGCTATTTGGATCTCTATTTTGTCATGTACCTATATCCCCCAATTAGTTTTGATATCCCCCAATTGCGCGTTCTTTAAGAAGTAAAGTGGAACTTCTCTTTTTCTTGTCCAATCTCTGACCTTTCTCCACCCTCTGTTACAAATAATCTGTGGATTGCACCAATAGGGAACATTTTGAAAATAAATGTTGATGTTTCATGGATTAATAACACATTTTTTGCTGGATATGGACTAATATTGAGAAATCTCGCAGGAACAACTCTGGAGTCCACACAACTGCCAGTGCAGAAGACGCAGAAGCGTTAGCAGTGAGGAAAGCAGCTGAGTGGGCAAAGGAGTTAATTTGCATAATTTTTGATAGAAGGAGGCGCAAAAGGCTCATAGTTTATGCTCAAGAAGATCTCGGCTCAATTAAATGGCAGAATGAAGAAATTATAAGAGAAGCCAAAGTTATCATATCATCTTTTGCTTCTTCCTCCTCTTTTTTGGGTTTTACTTTCATTAACATGAAAGGAAACAAATTGGCTGATAGGTTGGCAAAAACAGTAAGAAAAACGTGACAAAACAACAAATGGACAACTACTTCCTCAATGTCTTCTTTTATTTTGAAGTTTTTATTCTATGATAGGATTTATCTAGAACCTAAGGATGATAATCCAGTAACAACTAGTTCTGCAACTTATTTCCAGTGTAATTTTTTTAACTTCAAGTGAAATTAACATGTTGGGTCATGTTCCTCCATTAGCTTTGTAGCTATGAGAGGACCAACCAACAATGTATAAATTTCTTGATACGTATATCTATATTTGGAATGATCGATATTAATATACACAGCGAGATTGGGGTATACCCAGTTAATTGGGGTTTACCCAATTTTAAAGGACTCTTTTTATGGGTTTTAGGGGGAGTCTAATGGGAAGTTACAAAACTACCCTCACCCTTTAAAAACCTATTACCCTAAATCGTTTTAATCTTTTCATTTTTCTTCTTCTCTTATTCTTCTTCTCCTCCACGACCATACAGGCTCCATCACCCGCACCACCATAAAAACTCGTCGATTAATTCCTTGACATAAATCGATTCGAAAACTCAATTAATCTTCATCAATGGATCCACCACGGCGTAAGGGAACTCGTATGAAAGACGCCAATCGAAAACCCAATCAATACAACCCTGGAATTGCAAAACTAGTTCAACATAAAGTGAAGAAAAAACGGTTCTTTGAAGAAGAAATTGAACGCGCTCAAAAACGAAGAAATGGTGCGATTAAGAAAGTAAGGGCATACTTAAACTCACTCAAGTACTTCAATTTCATGTTTGCATGTCAAATTAGGTCGAAAAATCGATTCTTTGATTTTCGATTATTTCCGCCGCCTTGAGGTTTTTAGTTATCGACCTGCTAGGGTTTTCATAGTTAGGGTTTGGCTTGGCGAGCTATTAGGTTGAAGATCTTCTTAAAATTTGTTAAATACAGTAATCTCTTGTTACTTAGAGAGCTAGGAAGGTTATTCAACCTCGGACTTGCCGGCGATAGTTTTGTTTTTTGTAGGGATGGTTATAAAAATTTTCCTTCTTGTTTGTATTTCAAATTTGTGTCTCTGATGCTTTGAATTTTAAAACCGGTATGGTATTTGGAAAAGACCATGCCAGGCTATTTGTTAGCTTGACAATGTATGGGTAAAGGAACTTGCCGATTTGGTTTTACGAAAAATCCGGTTAAGTCCGTGTTCATATTTGTTATACGCCGTGAGGTTATGTGAATCATACCATGCCGGTTTATGTTTTAACCGACATGTATTTAGATATCTAATCTTGAGCCATTTATCCATGGGATTTGTTATATATGTCGAACCCACCGACCTTTAATTTTTTTTTCTTAATCGTTCTTGTTCGGGTTGCAAAGGCAAAGAAGAAAGCTATGAAAGCTCTTAGTCCTCCTTCAAGACCTCCTCGTGTTGGTGATAAACTCCCGACTTCAATACATCGAGGGCATATGTTGTGCCGAGAAACGCTCAAGATACGTGTCGAATGATGATTATGAACCACCATCGGAACCCGGTGATTGACGAGACTCCGGATGAAGACCAATCAATTCCATACGGTAGAAGAGGTGATGATGATGATGTTGATGAAAGAACTCATTTCTTGGAGGAGGGAACAATGATGATGATGATGGTGATCAAGTGATAGGTGTGATAAACACCTTGATATTTATCTATTGTTTATGCTTTCTTTGCTACTTTTCTTGTAAATTATGTATCTTATGTTTGCTTTTGAGTTTTATAGGTGTTTTGAAGTCATATGGCGAAAAAGAGGAAAAATATGAGCTAAAGGTTTTACTTGGGGGCACAGGGCGTTGACGGAGGCGAAGCTAGCAAGCACACAACTCTTTAAGGCATTAAAAAGATTATGAAAGAATTAGAAGACTGACTGCTGAATGGAGAATATTGGGTGGCCCATATCCAGACATCGGGTGTCAATAACATCCCAGTTCACTAGTTAGCTCGAGAAGAAATCGGCCGCCAAATCTTCTCTTTCCCTTTTCCATTTATCTGCTCTTTGTCGATTCAGGGTTGTTGATGTTCATGGGGATGAGGTCGAATTCAGAAGACAAATTCCAAACTAAGAAGAGGAGATGGAAGATGGTGAAGAAAGTTAAAGAGAATTGGTGACAAATTAAAGAGGGGTTTGATGTCTGCTGCTAAGGTTGAAGAAAAATGAGATCCAAAGAAGAAATGGGTTGATGATTTCAAATTGGAGTTGCCTTTTGTTATCAATTTAGATAAGGAAAGCAGTTAAATATGTATGGAACGAGAGATGGCTAGGAAGAAGAAGCGAGATGCCATGAATTAATGGAGGCGGATCGATGTTCAACCAAGGAAATAAAGAGAAGATGGGTTCAACTCGGATTTGAGTTTGGAGTGAATTTGTGGTCATCAGTGGTCTGCTTACAAAGGATAAATTTAGGGTTTGCTTCGGTTCTGTAATTGAAATGGAGAAGTGTGGGTTGTTGCTCAGAAAAAGGGTTTAATGGTGGAAGAAGCTTGAGTGAAGTGTTGGTGGGTGAATTGCAGATGAACTGAAATGGTGGTATGTGTGGGTGTTGAACAATTATAGATGCTGATGAGATGGAGTAAATCTTTGCTCGAGTTTGAGATGATTGTGACCATGAAAGAAAAGTGAACTCAGGGAGCTGAAGTAATTGGTTATGTATGAGTTACAGGGAGGTGGTTACGGGGTGGTGTTTAGAAAGGTTTGTGAGATTGAACTTACGTAGCGGTAGGAAGTGAGATATGGGTTTGTCTCAAGAAGTTTTGTTGCTAGTGATGACCGCTTTGGTGGTTGCTAGTATTGAGGATATGAGGATATGGAGATGCATGTTATGGTGAATGTACAACTACAATCAGGTGGTATATCTCTTTAGCAGCTGAGGCTAAGAGGTATTGCAGGTCTGTGAATATAAGGAGTGATGAAGCCCTGATAAAGATTAAGTGCCATGGGTTTCAAGATACGGAGAATAATGTTCTTGATGTTGCCGGTGTTAAAGTGAACAATGGAGATGGAATCTAGGATGGAGTTGATGTTGTGGATCGATATATGGTGGTTTGAAGTGATTGTAATTGCATTTGTAGTAGGTGGTGATGGTAGGGAAGGAAAAAGGCTGAGTTGAAGTGTTGCAGCTGCAATGGAGGATTTAGATGAATGCTAGGTGCGCAAAGGCTTGACTCAGGTAGTAATGGTAATGAGATTGCATCTGCGATATTGAGAGTTTGATACGATCTGTGGTGATAAAGTGCAGCTGGAGTTGTTGTTCAGCCAGATGGGTTCAGTACTAGGAATTGGATATGCAGGGACTAAGTGTTGTCGGAAGTAATGTGTCTGTGCATTGCAGTATTGCAGTTATGTTGTAGGCTGCAATTTGGTTTGTGCGGAGAAGGGATTGCTCGCGTCGTTGGTGGACTAGGAGGTGAGGCTGAGAGAATTGCGGTAGCAAGGAATGGAGTTATTTGTGGCAGCTACAAGTGGTCTTTGGTAAATTGTCTTTGTTGCAATGAGCTTACTGTAGGAACAAGGAAGTGAAGATGCATGTCATGGAAGCAGTGCCATTTGTGTGATTCTGACTATGGAGGTAACAATGCTTCGGAGCTGGAACCGCAAGTAGCTAAATCAGTGGAGGAATGGCTTGAATGAAATAATGATATGAGCGAATAGATGTATGTTAGGACCACAATTGTGGAGAATGACAAGAGTGGTGGCACAATGACCCGGGCTGAAGCTTTAGGTTGAGTTTACAGTGGTTTTGGTTAATAAGTGAGACTTACAAGGAAGGTGAGGTCTTCTTTGTGTTGGTCGGATGCAATTCGGTGACTTGAGCAAATGGTAGCTTGAAGATATATGGGTTCAATTTGAGCTCAAATGGTTCAAGCTTATGGATTGCGAGTGGCGATGTAGTTGCGGTTGAGGTATTGCGAGTGCGGTGGTGGTTGGGTGGTGCGAGAATGAGTGGTTATAGTTACGACGGGGAAAGAATTGAGATCTTTTTGTGGCTTGAAATAGAAGCTGGTGATGAGAATATGTAAGCTGGCTTTTGAATGTTGGTGGTTTGAGTTACATTGGACTCAAAATTGCCAATGAGAAGTCAAGGCGAGAGTGTTGTTTATGTCGTCGGTTCTTAAGTGCATGGAGTTAGTCTTTGTAAAGATGGCGGAATTTATATGAGCTGGAGTGAAGCAGATACAAGTGATGCGAGATGCAAATGAAGCTAAAGAAAGGCGAGGATGATGGCAGGTTGTGCAGTGCAATGAAGCTGGTGCGGTGGTTATGATTACGGAATTGGAAATTTGGCGCAAGGGAAACGGGAGATTGCGGGTGAGATTATGGAGTTGTTGAAGTACGGAAAACTACGGTTTGATCTTTGTCAAGCCATGGTGCAAGCGAGATGGTGTTGTAGGTGAGAGAAATCAAGGAAAAATGATGAGTGAGCGAGAAATTGCGATTACGGTGATCTTTGCAATCTGAGAGTTAATTTGGTAGAAGCAATTGAAAGAAGAGAATGAGATGAATTACAGGTGACTAGGGTAGTGGTGGTTGTAATGGTTGATTGCGGTTTGAGCTAAGATGTTGCGAAGGTGTCTTCTTGTTCTTTGTCAAGGAGATGGAATTGAAGCAATGGTTGAAATGGGAGGCTGGAGGTTTGCACGGGAGAGATTCAATGGTCTTGAGTTAATGAGAACAACAAGGAGCAAAAATGAATGCTTGACGGAAGACCATATGAGTGGTAGAGATACGGGCTAAATTACCTTGTCGGTTTTACAAAGCCCCGGCAGGCATATCAAGCAATGGACACGATGGGCTATGAACTATGGGCCTAACTTCTTGCGGGCGAGTTGAGAGCTAGTTTGGCCGGTGGACATGATTTGGAAGTTGGAAATACTATAAAAGTAAAAAGAGATATTTATCTCGGGAGAGGGGGAGATCATCTTATCTTTGCCTCTACTTTGGTTTCTAGGGTTTGGAAACATGATAGGTTTTCTCTTCCTTCTTGTTATGAACTCCATGAATATGAGTACCTAGTTTTTATTATTGGTTATGGAATAAGTTGGATTTCCAAATAAGGGTTTTAATATGATAAATTAGTTTTGTCTCCATATTATCGTTTATGATTACCATCAATATTGTTACATGATTTGAATGCTTGTTTGATCGAGTCGCGAATCGATTGAGTTTGTTTTCATCTCTCTTGCTAGATTATGATTTATTATACGCAAAAGTGATAGATTCCTGATTACAAGTAGCATAATTGTGATTATTGCTTGTAGTGATACATCCTAGTAGTCACATGTGAGTCATAACCTTTGTTAAATCGGATTAGTGCTTTTACGCGTTCGATTGCTTTGATTGGCCTGATTTCATAGAACCTAATGCATCTAGGGAATTAAACTTGATTAGTGCTTTTACATGTTAGGTTGTTCTTTTAGATAGAATTCATATTCACATCTTTTAATGTGTTTGTTGATGACAAGAGGAGATTAGCAGGATATTCTTGCGATCAAGGTATTCTAGGGCCTTTGATAAAAGTTGAGATTAAAATATCAATTCTAGTTATTGAGTTGAAAACATGTTTGTGATTGAAGACGAAATCCATGACCAATACTCTCTCATCCTTGATTTGATTTGTTTACCTTTATTGTTTGCTTTTATTTTATTTTAGTATATAAAAATCAGAAAACCCCCCGGTGTTATTTATAGGAAACCGAAACAATTTGACAACCTTAGTCCTCTCTGTGGGAACGATCCTTTCTTGCCCTTGCTTTATTATATATTTTAAGTAGTAAGAAAGTGTAATTTATTTTTGACGCCTACGACAGCGATCATCAAGACATGCCTAATGTTGGAGGAGGTAATGGTGATGATGATGATGGTAATGGAGATAATGGTAAGGGTAGAGAAGATGAAATTGTTGAAGAGGCAGTGGAAGAAACAGAAGAAGAAGAATGAGAAGATGGAGAACAAACTCTAGCTATTGTTCAACAAACCGAAGCTTCAACTTCAACTGAAACCGGAAAGAAGAAGAGGGTGATCACTAAAGCAGCTGATTCCCACATGCCTCCATCTCACTTGATGGTTACTTTGAAAAAACATGAGAACCCAGGGGGACCCCAAAAGATGGTGGCAATGTTCTTTTTGGATACAAGGACTCATGGGCATGTACGATCCATAATACTATCGTAAGTAATCTCAATCCGTCTTTGTTTTTTATTTAAGTGTGTAACTATCTTAAATTTGCGTCAAATGTTTGTATTTCTTTTTCATTTTTTTTTTTTTGGTATTTAGGATCACAAGAATGCCGTCCGTCTCATGAGGCGCCAAGATTCATGTTTAGTGACTAAGACTTGGGATCTTGAGGATGAATGTGAGGAGGTGAAAGTGATTGTCAAGAACTCGGGTTGTGGCTTGCGGTGGAGAGTTCGAATATTGAGCATGTTAGAGATTCCGTATACGCGTCGTGAGAGGTTCTACGGAGAGACTGATACAATGTTATTCCCATTCGGTGAGATGGCCATAACTCCCGATGATGCTCATCAAATTCTAGGCCTGGAGGTTGAGAGAAAAGCAGTCAGTGAGGGCTTCGATAATAAGTTTTATTTCGCGGATATTTACAAATCGTTCCTGAAATTGTTCGGTTGGAATCAGGTTGCGACGGAGTCTATGCTTGTGATGAAGGATGGTCATCTAACCAAGAAGTTTAATCTGAAGCAGTTGAGGGACATATTTTCTGGGACTAAGAAAATCTTTGATAAGGAAGGAAGGGTGAACCGGTGAGAATCAATGCTATCGCGTCGGCTTATTTGCTATACGTCCTGGCGGATGTATCTTCCCGACAGATTAGGAAGCTTGGTCGGCGCTTGATTATTTGTAACTATTGGATCCCTTAGATAAGATGCGTGAGTATTCTTGGGAATGCTGCGGTGGTCGCCTTCTTGAACAATGAGTTGACAAAGGCTTCAAGGGCACTCGTTTCGCAAGTTAACGGAAACATATGTCTCTTCCAGGTAATTCTATTGTCTAAATTATTTATATTTGCCAAATTCTCGTAAGATAAGATTCTTACTAAACTTTTTTTTTTTGCATAGGTTTGGATATATGAGCACTTCCCTTCTTTGGTGAAAGCCAACTCCTACATCAAAGTGGATGCGAATGTTGCTGTTGATAAGCCAAGAGCGCAAAGGTACAGTTTTAAGGGTACTCAGGATAAGGAAATGCCGCAAAATCTTATCAAAATGCGAATGACCATCGACAAATTGACTGCTGAGGAGGTGATATTTGATCCGTATCGGGATGCTAGAAATCAAGGTTTAATCCAAAGGAGAGATGAAGTTGCATTATACTATGGACCCTTGTTATTGTGCACCGAAGGATATTCAATGTACGATCCACATCGGGTAATGCGACAATTGGGTAACGTGCAAGAAGAACCTCATTTCGATGAAGATAAGCCGTTATTTACTGTGAACCGGGATGGCGCACCACCTCTAAAAACTATTAACGTCTCTTATGATCCGGCGCCAACTCAAGAACATTGGGACGATAAGGACAGGCGTAACATCGATGTGAGTCTTTTGGACGAGGTGACCACCGGTCATGAAGCTAGTGAGAGATACATGTCGTGGTACTTGGGTTGGGCTCGTCCTTACGTGATTAGGGAGATGAGCTGCTTTGAAGAATTGGCTCGTAAGAGGAAGATAGCATCGAAAGACCCAACAACAAGTCTTAAGTTCTTTGTAAGTATTTTAGAGTATCATTTTAAGATCACATTATCGAATCATTCTATTAATTGTTTGTTGTTTAATTGAAAATAGAAGGAGCATTTGAAGACCTTTGCGAAGGTGTTGTGTTGCGCGAGAGAAAGAGGAGAGCCTTTGTCGATTGAAGAGCAAAGCAAGCACATTGACTTTGTTAACAATGTTGACAATGAGGATGCCCATGAAATGTTCAAGCAAGCTGAGGCTGAAGTAAAGCGGGAAGAAAAAGCCAGGAGGAAGCACAGACCAAGATGAATGCTGACAAAAAGAGGGCTCGTAGTGGTCGTGGTGGTGAAGGTAGTAGTAGTGGTGGTGTTCCTAAACGGGGTCGTGGTCGTGGTCGTGAATGAATGCATTTTTAGTTCATTTATTTAAGTTGTGTTGGACAAATGTTAAGGTTAATGGTTGGAAAAATGTTTTTTTAAGGATTATGGGACATGTTTTCGTATTTTGGATAACAAGTGTTGGATTTCTAGTTGTTGAATGAATGGTTTGTTTAGCTACTTATGTAGTTGCAGGAAATCCCACAATACACCCCTCACTATATTTTGTTAAACTAATCCATTCAAAAGATAATAGATGAACAATTATGAATGTTTATTAATCACTTTCTTGTATTCTTTACACAGGAAAATAGAATTACACTTAAGAACTTACAAAATTCTCTCTCTTTCTCTCTCCTAATGACTTGCTCTCCAATCCAAAAAGAACCCCCCTCTCTGCAGATTCACTCATCTCTTTATATAGGGTAGTACATAGTGAATGTGACTAAGTTGTCCCTTATTTTGGAAGTGCCTTGCTAAGTGTCGCGAGCGTACGAATATTCATATTCGCGACACTTCTTAACTTTCGCTTGATTTCATATCTTCCTATCGTCATCTAGTGCGTCATTTACATTTAATCCTCTGCGGTGACTCGCGGTGTTGTTATTCGTTGTTTCGCGACTTGTTGTTGTGGCGATATTATGATCCCACATCTTGCCTCTTCTCATGTCTTCTCTGCGAAGGAGAGAATGTCATGAGAACCACTACTTTGAACCGCCATATTTGTTTATTTGTACTTGTTTCAGTTTCGTCTTTCCATACGGACTTTATTGCAGATGTCTACTCCCCCATTCTATTCCTGACACGTCTCTTTCAATCGTTTATTCTTGACCATTCACGTCTCTTCTCACATTAAATGCTCTCGTTTTCCCCGAGGATGTTTCTCTCTATATATATTTTTCATATCTTTCTCTTCTCCTCTTTCGTCTTCTCTCTGCAATTCTTCTTTTATCTTCTTCTTCCGCAAGCTGCGCTTCTCCATGTCTTGCAAATCTTTGATCTTTTATCATATCTTAATCTTCGATTCTTTATCCACCCCTATATTTGATAATGGCTTCACTTAGTCGTATGTACAAACCTCGCTTTATTGAGATCCAGAAAAAGTTACAAGACGAAGGTTTCACCCTTTCTACTATTCCTAATCAAGGAGGTTCATCTATACTTACTGCCAAGCTTTTCTCCGATCATAAGTGTGATGATCACCAGTTATTGTTTCGCTAGGTCAACTTCTCGCGAGGACTTCCCATTCCTTTGTATGATCCTGAGATGCCACTCTTTTATGAAATCCTTTCCCATCCGAACTTCTCGCGTCTTTGTCTATCAACTATGCGGCGATTGTATTCGCCTAATGCTCGAGTTTGCCGGTCGTGGTCTTTGGCAAAGGATCTCTATACCCTAACAATGTCGGAGATCCGAGTATGTAAATTTAGAAATAATCCACGAGAAATACACTTGTAGAAAACTTCTTTGAAAATTATGAAGTAATAGGCATGAGAAATAAGAAATCTCATTTGGGCGCTCGGTTGAAGAGAAAAGATAATATCCCCGAGGATAAATTACTTATGCAAGATATCGGTGGCATTCGGGTAAGAACACTACTCCTCGCCACTCTAAAGATGAGAGGTGGTGGGTTGTTCCTTTGCTCTTAAATGGACCTTACATAGCAGGTTCGCATGTACTCCTGCAAATCTCATGAGGCTATCATCCTTGGGAATTTAAGTGGCCCAAGAAGGCGAAAGAGGTATGTCTCCACGGTTTGCTTTTGAAATCCCTCTTCCCTCTTGTATTCATTGAGTTTGTAAATTTTCCAGTTGCCAAGGCGAGGAATAGTTATAAGGCAAATCCACTGGCAAGTACCTTGGCAATACTTCGATCGCTTACGGATGAAGTAAGAAATATCCTTTTGTATTACTTAACAATATTGTTGCCTCTATTTCTTATCTTCATTTGTATGCGAAGGTTGACGCTGAAGAAACGATAGCTGCGAAGGTTAAAGGCAAAGCTAAAGCCAATGCACGCAAGAATAAGTCTTCTGCTCCACCATCTAAGAAGCGAAAAGCTCAGCCTTCCTCTCATCTTAGCTCAAGTTCTGAGTCTTCCGATGAAGATGATAATGATAATGTTTTGGATTCAACTTTCCAAAATGAAGCTCAATCATCCAATTCTCCTATGGATCAGTTGTTTAGCATCTTCTCAGATTCTTTTCAAGGAATTGGAGATACTCGCCTGACTTCTATATGCGAGACCCTCGCCACTGTATGCAATGCTACACTACTGGAGGGCAATGACTCCTTCAAAGGAGTTTCTAGATCCGTATCCCCTAACTTCTTAAATGCACTTAATTCGCTGGTATGCTCGACCTCATGTTTCCCTCCCAACTTCATTTTTTAACCTATATCTTAATGTCCTTTTAATCTTACTTCGCAGGCTGGAAAAACTTCTTTCGTGGTTGCTTCAGATCTTGAGAGGAGGTATAACATTCAATTGAAGAAGAATACCCAATCTTGCACAAGGATCAAAGAATTAGAAGTTGAGTCTGCGGGATATCGCGAAAAGATCCAACAATTGGAGACTGAGTTTACTGCCCAGAAAGACAAAGTTACCACTCTCCAGAATGCTAATCAACAACTTTATGGTATAAAAATTTTTTTCCCTCTTATTATTTTATCTTATCAATTTCCTGTTGCTACCTGACTTCCAGCTTTCATGAGATGTATATAACCTCTCCGAAGAAGCTATTCTTCTCCATTCATTTCCTGAGCCTATGGATAATGATACTCTTCTCACTCATCTCAACAACTCCTTAAGTAGTTCGTCGAGCAGAATTAATACTCTTTCATTAAGTGAACTCCAAACCAAGTACCGCCTCTTAGAAATTGAGCATAGATCTAGTTTAAGTACAGCTAACCAGTTTAAACAAATGTATCTCGAATCTCATGAGAAAACCAAAATTTTAAGGAAGAAAATTAGTGATCATATAGATGACAAAGATCGCATTGCTAATAACGGTGCCCAGGCATTAGCAACATTTCAAAAGTCCCTTCTCGAAGTGCAAATGGAGCGAGATGAATTACTTCGCCAGAATTCCTTACTTAGTGAGCGAGAAAATCAAATTCGTTCACTTCTTATCATAAATAATGACGATGAATTCGCTTGGGCTGCGAAAATCTTAGATAATGCCAGGAATAACTTAGGTGTTGATGTTAGTCTTCATACCGAGCATACTTCCTTGGTTAAAGATATAATATCGTGAGAAGGTTATTTATTATACCTTCTTGTTTCTTACCTACGTAATATTCTTTCTTTGAGTTGTTAATTTATCGTAATTTATTTGCGAGTCCAGAAAAAGATTTCAAGCAAGGATTGAAGAACTTGAATGCGAGAAAGCACGGCTCGCAAAGAATCTCACCCTTGCGAGAATAGATATTCCAAGTTGAAGAATCAATTTCAAACTACGGTGGCGAACTTTAATAATGATGCCGTTCGTTTTTCGCAATGAAGCCATGGAGTATGTTTGTAAAGATCATAAAATTCCTCTTTCTTTATATCCTTGGCTTTAGAAGAAGTTCTGAGAATTTGCCTATCTCGGACATTTCGATAGTGAAGCCAGCGAAGAAGAAAATTTCAGCGGCGAGAATAATAGAATTGAAGGATCAGATAGAGGAGAAGAATCGCCGAAGAGATAGTTCTTTTTGTTTCTTTTGCTGCGTGTAATATCTGTGCATTTCTGTGTCTTTTTTGTAAACTTCTTGGGTTTGTTGTCCATAAATTCCATCTTCATTCCCTTTTCTTGGCAATTTTTCTCTTGTAATATAATTGGCTTACATTATTAATGTATAACTCTTTCATGGGAAGATGGATAACAACATTTCATCTTTTCCATCCCACATTTGCCTCTATTATTCATCTTCGGATGAAAGAATGAAATTTTGAGATTTGCACGTTCTTCTTCGATCGGGAATGATGTTTTAAATTTATAGTTGGGATGGAATCGCAAGAACTTTTCATGAAAGAAGAGATTGTTTGGTCTCGCCTTATCATTTGTGGTGGACTTCTAAGCTTGACCTTCCTAAGTAAAGGTCTTACTCGCCACCCTTTGTATTGCGACAAGATCGCGGGACGTCTTTACACTTGCATGTAAAAACCCATTGATCTTGTCTTATCATTATTCAAGTATTTTTGCCTCTGCGGGATATTTGTTTGTGACAATATGACAGGCCTAAATTCTCTTGCGAAAGTAAAGCCCCATGACATTGTCGTCTTGCGACGAAATCGCAGGACGTCTTTACACTTTCATGTAAGGACCCATTGATCTCGTCTTACCCTCGCGTTAGTATTATTGCCTCTGCAGGATCATTGCACAAATATGACAAGCCTAAGTTTCCTTGCGGAAACAAAGCCTCGTGACATTTGCGTCTTTGGCACTTATCAGCTCCCTAATGGAGGGTGCCGCCCTTATCACCTCCCAGGTTGCCCCTTCAAGGAGGCGTACATCGGCCATACAAGGCTAGCTCCTCCCATCCGGTCTTAACAACAACCAGTTGTTTTCGCAGCCTCTTATCCCTTATACCTATAGAGTTTATGGTTACAAGGCTGCACCCTAAGTGGAGTTTTCTTCGGGCCGAGTGCAACGTGCGCCAAGACTTGTCAAGAGTGGTAAGGAAGTTCCATGCTCCCCGCACTCTTGACTCAACCGGGTACCTCGGCGCCTTGATCATACGTTGACTCCTTGAAAGAGACCCTCGGTCGCCCAACCAGGGTATAACCTACATATATAGTTGGGAATCCAAGGTATCTCCTCAGGATAGGCTTTCATGGGCCCCAAATCTGCATGACTCAGGTTCCAGGGGCGGTGTAACCTTTTCCCTGAGCCATGTTAAGAGATACCCCCTTATATGACGCACTTTAGGTCTTACATTTGCCTCTTACGAAATTTTGATTCGCGAACTAGGGTGTACGCCATAAAGGTTCGTCCCATTCATTTATTCATTCATTGTTGTTAAATCATTCAATCATTCATATTTAATTGCTGAGTGTTATTTAATTTGCGAAGACATCGCACAATGTAGTTCATTCATTTTTGCCTCGGATTCTTCTCTTTGTCGAAATTCTCATATATCATTTCTTCTTAGTCTTGCCTTTGATATATCTTTGTCGATTACTTATCGCGAGATCATTCATCTTACTTTTTATGCCTTTTGTTCATTGCACTCTTTGCCTTAGTGTTATCCCCACCCTTGAAGGACTCCTTTCCATCGTAACGTTCGCTTTTTGCTTCCATGCATTCCTCTGCGGCATTTGGCGATATTTTCTACAAAGCACTTCGTGATGAACTACAACCAATTATCTTTGCAGCATCGTAATATTCGTCTATTACCGCGACACTTCGCGATGGTTCTTCATTTCTTATTTCGATAGTATCCACCATCAGCTTCTCTTTTCTCTGTTCATCTTTGATATTTTGTTTCCAATCTTTCCTTTTAGCATTTCTCTCTTCATGACTCTCTACGTCAACCTCATAACATTTCGACCTTCCTTCCAATCTCCCTTTATAATACCAATGCCATTTGGATGGGGAAATTTTATACATTGATGGTATGTTGATGCTACTCCCAAGATTTCGTGTAGCCACGGTCGCCCAATTAATGCGTTATAAGGAGATTCCACGTCAACTCCGCAGAATAAAATGTTAGCTGATAATCCTTGTAAAGATATCCTCATGTGAATCTCTCCTTTCGGTTTGTTATTTGTTCCGTTAAAACCATAAATTTTGTATGTTGAAGGAATCAAATTTTCATCCTCTCCACCCATAGTCTTATAAGTATGGTAAAACAGAATATTCACCGAACTTCCGGTATCGATTAGGATTCTATTGATTGCCCAACAATTTTACGCCGTCATCTTCTCCATCAACTGGTCTTGGATTAATGTCCGGTCGCACCACCAACGGGCTATCATGTGCTTCTCTTCCTTTCGGTACTTAAATCTGCGAGAAAAAGAAATAGTTTTTAGCGCCAATCTTGCAATTGCGACTTTCTCGCGGAGTTCATCACCTCTTTGTTATGAAAATCTCTTGCATATACTCTACTAAGCACGTTATCATGAAAGTCTTCGATTGTACGATATGAATGAACGATAGAATTGCAAAATAGATTTTTGGCCTTTGGTCCCACTTCTATTACAAGTGCTTCTTTTCCCTTCTTTGAAACTGTTCTTTGCACTTCTGATGATGATGTTGTTAGTACTTGCTTCCCTTTCTCTTCATTTTTTAGAAAATGAGCCAACTTCCCCGATCAATCATTCGGAGGATGATTCTCTTTATGTTTGCAATCATTTGTTAAATGTCCATAAAAGCGATGGTAAGAACAATATTCATGACTTCGTCGCTTGGTGGTGGTTCACTTTGCCCGCATTCCATGGTGGTGGTACGTCCTCCATTACAAGTATAGCTTCCCAAATTTTCTCAACACTAGCATTTAGTGGTGGCATTCTTATCTCTTCCCATACCACTCTACGATTTCTTGGCCTTCCATGGTTATTCGCCTTTGTCCTCCATAAGTTTCTTGCATATGATCTAATCTCTCGAATTTTATTATTGTTGCCGCGGTTGTAGTAGTTCCTTTCTCTATCAAACTCCTCGATCTCGGCTTCCCATAGCTACTATTTTCTCTTTGTCCATCATCATTTCCGTTTTCCGGTTGCCCTTGCGAAGTGGTCGCCACTTTGAGTTTAAAATTTTGGTAATAAACTTGCATTCGCAGCGTTTGAACTTGTATTCGCAACTGGGTATGATTCCATTTCATTTTGTCTTTCTTCCAAAGCAATGTATTCTTCTTGAAGTTCTCATGACTCGGCCATCGTAATCGTATTTTTAATTTCGAATATTTGAATGTACAACAAACTTGTTGCGACGACAGGGCATTTACAAATGATAAAATGAGATATCTTTCCTCTACCTTTCCAGGCCATTCATTTTGCACATTGTTCTCCATCTCATTGTCGGATGTCTTAAACTCTCGCCAACTCTTTGTTTCAATCCGAATACATCTTCAATTCTGGTCGCATGGAATTGTTACTTATATAAGCTCCCAAGAAAATAGTTTGTAAATGGTTGAATGATGAGATTGTGTTTCTTGGTAATCCTTCAAACCATTTCAGTGCTTCTCCAATTAAACTTGATGCGAAGTATTTGCACAATATGGCATCATGATTTTCCCATTGTAACATACATCTCATATAAGCCTTGATGTATTGTACCGCACAGGTTGTTCCATCGAAAATGTTGGTTAATGCAGGCAGATTGCACTTAGGTGGTATTCCTCCCATTTGTACTTCTATTGTGAAAGGAGTCTTGGCTTACGTGATGGCTTCATCCATTGTCTTCTTCCTCCTTCCTTCTTCTTTGTGTAATGATTTTCTCATTTCTGCTAGTTCTTTCAAGATTTGCTCATTTTCCTCAGGATTTGATTCTGCTGGTCTTTTTAGCTCTGCCTCTCGCCGCCTTCGTTCATGCCTGTTTTGACCCTCTTGTTCACTATTTTCTTCTCTCCTTTCTCTGCGAGTTTCTTCTTCGTCTCTTTCATCAATTCGCACACCATTATATCTATTGTTCTCTCTTGGGTTCTCTATCAACTCTCCTCTGTATCCTTTCGTATTCTCCATTGGTATTCCTGTTGATACGATCTTGTGCTCGCCTCCTCTCTCGGTTGTCGTGATTATTTTGCCGGATTGCTTCTTCCAATTCTTGGTTTTCCACTTCTGCTCTTACTCTCTCTCTCTCGCGGGCTAAGCGTGCTTGTTCGACATAATGTTTCTCAATGTCGTCCACGATCTCTTTTGCCTTCTCAATGCTTCTCTTCCATGTAGTATTGCTCTTCCTTCAATTTGGATCATTTGGCCCCTGAAATCGCCTAGTTCACGATTTTCTTCATTCTGCTCATCTTGGAAATTCTCGGGATGGGGAATATAACGATCTTCTGCGTCTTCTCTTCTTTCATGATGTTACGAGGTGAGATTTTGTGCTTCCCGTTGGTTTTCTACCTCTGTAATTTCTGTTGGTAAAGCTCTCCTTCTTTCTTCCCTAGTCGATCTTGAACTCGATCTCGCAGTGCTTCTCGATCTTCTATTTTGTAATCTTATATTTTCCATTCTTAATTCATGATTTGTCTTGTCAAGTTTGCTCGTTCTTACGCCTCTAGTCGCCTCTCTTCATGTATCGTTTGTCTCAATGTTTCCAATCTTTGTAAGTTCTTCATTTCTGGATTCCTTTCTCCATTCATTCTTTGATCTTCTTCTCCTTGTCCATTGTTTACCAATTGTTGCTCTTCTTCCCTTTCATCCTCGAATCCGTCCTCCAAGTGTGCACACTTACTCTATCGTAATCCACGGTTTCATTTGCTACTAGGTGGAATTAAAGCTTGGACATGATTCTCTTCATCATTCCTTATATTCATCCTTGACGATTCTCCTCTTTCATTTCTGCTTTCTCCGACCAAGTCTTCCGCTTCTTCTCTTTGGTTGTTCAAGTACATTTCTTCTTCTAGCCATTTCTCTTTTGGTAAATTTTTTGAAAATTATCTCAAATTTCTTTCTTCTTAATTCTTTTCTTTTAATCTTGTTCAAAACTGTTTCTAGCGCCAATATGTAGTTGCAGGAAATCCCACAATACACCCCTCACTATATTTTGTTAAACTAATCCATTCAAAAGATAATAGATGAACAATTATGAATGTTTATTAATCACTTTCTTGTATTCTTTACACAGGAAAATAGAATTACACTTAAGAACTTACAAAATTCTCTCTCTTTCTCTCTCCTAATGACTTGCTCTCCAATCCAAAAAGAACCCCCTCTCTGCAGATTCACTCATCCCTTTATATAGGGTAGTACATAGTGAATGACAGCTAAGCTGTCCCTTATTTTCGGAAGTGCCTTGCGAAGTGTCGCAGGCGTACGAATATTCATATTCGCGACACTTCTTAACTTTCGCCAGATTTCATATCTTCCTATCGTCATCTAGTGCGTCATTTACATTTAATCCTCTGCGACTGACTCGCAGTGTTGTTATTCGTTGTTTTCGCGACTTGTTGTTGTGGCGATATTATGATCCTACAACTTAAAGTTTTAATACTTATCCCAGCATGTTTTTTTTAATTCACCATGCCGACCATACCAGGGCCGGCATGGTTTTGAAGTGTCAGACTGCGGTCCTTGACAGCAAAAAAATGCTTGCATACCAGGGTCGGCAAGGTAATCAGATCAATACCAAGCCGGCTGTGATACAGCCGGCAGTGTATTATGTTATAGAACATACCGGCCATGTGTTGCAGAAAATTCCTTCTCCAGATGCCTAAAATCATCATAAGGCCGGCATGGTCATAAATTTGGTTCCTTGCCGACCACGTAATAGCCGGCAAGATAGTGAACAAATATCGTTCCGACGGTTTAACAAGAAAATTGCATGAACTCCGATGCCTAAAAGTTATAAGATCGGCATGGTAAGAAAATTTATACCTGCCGACCATATCATAGCCGGCATGAAAATGTCGAAATACCTTGCCGGTGGATACACAGAAGAAAATGTTTTCCTGATGCCTAAAACTCATAAGGTCGGCATGGTAATAAACTTCCCACCCTGCCGGCCATACGTAGTCGGCATATTGGGGATAACAAATCTCGCCGGCGAATTCAAAATTCAAATTTTTGGCAAGTACAATTTCATTGATTGACTTGTACTTGGGCACTATAACTGCCAAATTTGGCCACTATCCTATAAATACACTACTTCTCTCTACAAAACAACATACAAATAGTTCCGTATACTCTCCAAAGCTCATATCATCATACACTCCATCTAACTCACCTTATAGCTCTCTACAAACAACAATGACATCATTTGATTCAAATGAAGATTTGGCAATCACCAAAGCATGGTACGCGGAAAATCGACTTACACGGCAATCCTCCGAAAGGGAGGATTCCACAACCTTTTGGGCTAGGGTACACAACAAATTTTGCGGCGAGTTTGGGAATCCTAATGCAAGAAGTATTCAACAAGTCCACGCTAGGCACCTAGTAATCGAAAATGCAATACTTGCTTTTTTAGCGCTCCAACCTCGGATTTTTAATACTCGCCTCTTCACCTTGTCCATTGCACAATTTATAAGTAATTTTGTGGTTATTTTTTTACGCAACCCATGTTGTTTTATCTTCCAATGAAACACCACTAACAAATGTAAGTTTGTTTTTGTGTTTTTGTAGCATGAAGTCGTGAAAGCGCGTTACTTGGAGGAAAAGGGGGAAGCATTCGCGTTCGATGCAAGCTATTACTTCTTGGCACAAAGAATCCCGGAGGATAACCCGGAGTACTTGGATGCCGTATCATCTTCGGAGGAGGAAGATTGATGGCTTTAGAAGCTTTTGTATAGGTTTTGTGGGTAGACCTCTATGTAAACCCTCACGAGACTATAACTCGTCCACTAGGGTCGCCTAGGGGTTCAACGGCTTGATGCACATGATAAGTGCATTCGTTTTTATGTTTCAATCAGTGTAGTAACCAAAATTGCATGAATGAAGTGAATTACATCTTCCCATATTCTGTTTTCTGTTTGGTATAAGTACAAGTCGGCATGGTTATAAATCCTTAACATGCCGGCTACAGGAAAGCCGGTAGTGTAATAAATTATGTGCATGCCGACTATATTATAGCCGGCATGTTAGTGAATATTTACATGCCGACAGTTAGATTGCTGGCCAAAGGTAGTCGGCTTATTGTTCATTCAAAAACCTTCCGGCCAAAACATGGTCGGCGTTTTCTTCATCCAAGGACCATGCCGGCTGAAAGTGGTCGGAATTTTATTCAAACGTATACCATGCCGGCTAAATATAGCCGGAACCTTCTTCAAACGTCGACCTTGCCGACTTATAACATTTTCGAAAACCCATTTTTTTGATCGAAATCGAACTTATAAGACGGATTAAAGGTTTAACCTCTTTGAATTCATAATTTCAAAATTTTAATCTAAACTCAATTAATTAACCTAATCAGATTTTTTAGTATTAATTAAACAAGGGCATATTAGCCATTTAGAAAATACAAGGTTAAGGGGTGGCTTGGTTTTACTTCATAATGACCAGATTTTATCTTATTGGATATACCCCAATTAGTTTGGGTATACCCCAATCTCGCCAGGTTAATATATGGGTCTTTAAATATAAAAAAAAAGGCTCTCATCTTTGAGCAAGAATCTTCACTTGGTGGAGAATACTTCATACTTGAATTTTACAAGTTATAAGTGGTCTTAAAGATGGACTTAGAATTTCAGTATTGATGTTTCACCTGTTATATTACTTCAAGCATATCCTCTGGATAGGATGCAATAACAAAAATGTTCAATACAAGCTAAAATTGTGAAACCTTACAATCGGTTGCTTATTCCTTCCCTCATAAGAAACCTTATTCTACTTCAACATTTCCTCCTATACCCATTCAAACTACAACCACTCCATCATCTACTCCTCTCACCCCTAAATCTGGTAACACCACACCAAAATCCAGTCCACCCCTACCACCCATTAAAAGGGCTAACACAAGAGAAAATGAGGATGAGAAAGAAAAAAAGACTTTGTTATAATTTTGATGTTGTATACACACCTGGTCATTGATGTAAAGGAAGGTAACAATTGTTTATGGTACAAGCTGAGCAACAACGGTCTTCTGAAGAGGTAGAAGAACAAACTTATGAAGAGGTTATGGAATCTCCAGCAGAGTCTGACATGGAGATATCTCATCATGCTCTCACTGGTAATGTGAGTAGAGATACTATTAGAATCCCTGAAGTCATTAAGAAACATAAAATTTCTGTTCTGATAGACACTGTAAGCACACACAACTTCGTTGATTGTACCCTGGACAAAACTCTGAGATGCAACATAGAACCTACAACTCACATGTTGGTTACTGTGGCTAATGGAGATAAAACTATCAGCACTGGGATTTGTTCTCAACTTTAATGGTCAATGCAGGCTATAAGTTCTCCGAGGATTTGAGGATGTTACCATTGGAGTATGATATGGTACTTGGAGCTGATTAGTTAAGGAAACTGGGTGATGTCATGTTTAACCTCTCTAAGTTGTGTATTTCATTCAAGTACAATGGAAAGAAGATCATGTTGCAAGGAAACAGAGAAAGTGTCCCAGAAAAGGATGAGCCGCAATGCATTCAAGAACTTCTTAGCCAACTATCTTCGATATAACTTTCTAAAATTCCACCTTCAATACCTACACCCATTTCATCACTTCTACAAGAATTTCAAGATTTGTTTGATGAGCCCAAGAAATTACCGCCACCAAGAAGCCTGGATCACACCATTCCCCTAAAGCTAAACTCAGAACCTATCAATATAAGGCATATAAATATCGATACATACAAAAAGAGGTTGCAGAGCAATTGGTTAAGGAGATGTTACATTCCGGGGTCATTCAACCAAGTTATAGCCCGTTTGCTTCACCCATTCTGTTGGTAAAGAAGAATGATAATTCATAGAGGTTTTATGTGAACTATAGGAAGCTCAATGACAGCACTGTCAAGGATAAAATTCCAATTTCCATAATTGATGAATTATTGGATGAACTACATGGGTCCAACATATTTTCTAAAGTTGATCTTAGGGTTGGATATCATTATATTAGAGTGCATGATCCAGGTGTACATAACATTGGATTCATGACTCACCATGGACATTATAATTTCAAAGTACTAAGGCTCCAGCTTCCTTCCAAGCCTTGATGAATGAAGTTTTTCAGCCATACTTAAGAAAGTTCACTATGGTACATTCTGGGGTCATTCAACCAAGTTACAACCCATTTGCTTCACCCAATCTGTTGGTAAATAAAAAGGATAACTCATGGAGGTTTTATGTGGACTATAGGAAGCTCAATGACAACATGGGTCCAACTTATTTTCTAAAATTGATCTTAGGGTTGGATATGATCATATTAGAGTGCATGAGCCAGATGTACATAAGACTGCATTCAGGAGTTAACATGGAAATTATAATTCAAAGTAATGCATGTAGTGTATCTAGTACAACTACAAGATGAATTCGGATAAAAATGGTAGCAAGCTACCTTCTCTCTGATGAACAGAGCCTAAACTTCAATTGAAGTTAAATCTGGTTTCATTACATAATTCAGGAGAGAAGAATGATTGGTCTTTAATAGACCAATCCTTAACAATTGTATCAACGACTATAAATGAATCATAACACAGTGCTAGACTCGAGAAGGGACCCTAGGATTAATACACCCAACTCAACTTAGTTACACCCACTCACTAGTTACTCAGAATTACAAGGTATGTGGAATGAATATCCTGTGAACATGACACTGCCCCTTCCATTTAGAAATCCTTGTCCTCAAGGATGAAATCTGGAAATTGAGCTTTGATGTGAGCAGCATCCTCCCATGTTGAATCAGCTGGGTCTGCATTGCACCACTGCACTAGGACTTGGGGAATCTGAGAAGATCCTATGACAGTAATTCTAGTATCTAGAATAGCAACAGGTTCAATCACAAACTGGCCTGCATGGTCCACCAAAGGTAGATGAGGTGAAGGAACTGACTGCAAGACTATTTTCTTCTTCAGTTGTGAAACATGAAAGACTGGGTGTATCCTAGACCACGGGAAGTTTCAGCTTATAAGAAACCTCTCCAATTCTTTGTAATACTTCAAAAGGACCAAAGTATTTGGCAGATAACTTGAAATTCTTTCTTATAACTACTGAAGTTTGCCTGTAAGGCTGAAGTTTCAAGTACACTAGATCACCCACTGCAAATTTCCTGTCAGATCTCTTCTGATCTGCAATGAATTTCATCCTGCTCTGTGCTTTTGAGAGTTTTTCTTTAAGTAATTGCAGCATAAGGTCCCCCTCCTGTAAATAGTTGTCTACAGTGGCAACAGATGTGGCAGTAGGAATAGGAAAGATCAAATGAGGTGGAGCATACCCATATATTGCCTGAAAAGGAGACATCTTTAAGCTGGAATGATAGTTGGTGTTAAACCACCATTCATCTAAGGCTAACCACTGGACCCATTGTTTAGGGTAAGATCTTGTCATGCACCTTAAGTATTGTTCAACACAGGCATTGGTTCTTTCAGTATGGCCATCAGTTTGTGGATGGTAAGCAGAACTGAGCTTCAAGGTGGTACCTAAAGTCTTGAACAATGCTTGCCAGAAATTGCTGATGAAGATTTTGTCCCTGTCACTTACAATGGAGCTAGGAATTCCATGGAGCTTGAATACATGCGCAAGGAACTCTTTAGCAACTGTAACAGCAGTGAAGGGGTGGCCAAGAGGAATAAAGTGACTATACTTAGTCAATCTATCCACAACCACTAAGATAACATTATTCCTAAAAGAAATTGGAAGCCCTTCTATAAAATCCAGAGATATGTGTTTCCATGCAGTGTCAGGTATAGGAAGTGGTTGAAGTAGACCACCTGGAAGTGAGTTTTCTCCCTTATTGCATTGACACACATCACAAGTGGTTACAAGCTGAATGATATCAGTCTTCATATTGGGCCAAAAGAAGGGGGTTCTAACTCTGTGGCAGTGTAGTTAAAATCGTTCTCCAAGGCCGATTACTCGCTGAGTAATCGCTACAGGCTATTTGACCGAGGCGATTTCCGATTCCAAGGCATTTTCGATTTTTAGCGATTAAGGCGACCGACTTGGACCGATTTTTGAGCGAAATGAGTTAACGACTTTTCCGAGTTGGCATGCCCTAAAACCAGAAAATAATTTTTTTATAACCCCTCATATGGGAGTTATCAAATAGAAAAACCTCTGGATACATGATAAATACGTACATATAACAATATTACACACTTATTTACATGATAGTGTTAAAATTTCAATTCTAATTAGGTACAAATCATGACTTGTGAGCAGCAATATATAAGTCTCTAATAATTAGGTTCCGAGTATTAGACCGAGTTTTGGCGATTTCCAAGTCCGAACTTATTGCTCCTCGCTCCAAGCTCCCCAACCGAGTTTGACCGAGGAACGATTTCAATTACTTTGCTCTGTGGTAAGTACCATTGATTCCAGAGTGGCCTCCTATAGCAGAGGTATGTAAGGAATGTAATATAGAAGATCTAAGTGTAGTACCTGAGCCAATATATAGTCTCCCTTTGAATCTTACGAGGCCTTGTGCATAAGAATAGTTGCTCTGGTTTGGAGTGACAGTGAGTTGAGTAATAAGTTTTTGTGTTGTTGGGTCAGACTCATATATAGCATGAATGTCTTGGATCCATTGTGGTTGAGACAAAGATAATGCTGAGGAAGAGGCAGTTGGTAGTCTTGACAATGTATCAGCAGCCTTATTATCTAACCCTTTTTTGTACTTGATGACATAGTCAAAACCCATCAATTTGACCAACCATTTTTGTTGTAATGCAGTAGACAATTTCTGATCCAGTAAATACTTCAAACTTTGATGGTTTGTATGAATGATAAACTGTTGGCTGCTAAATAGTGCTTCCATTTTTGAATAGCCATGACAATGGCCAAAAATTCTTTCTCATAGGTAGATAAAGCCAGTGCCTTAGGACCCAATGGCTTGCTGAGGAATGCAATGGGTTTACTATTTTGCATAAGTACAACACCAACTCCCCTTGAACAAGCATCAGTTTCTAGAGTAAAGGGCTGAGAAAAATCAGGCAAAGCAAAAACTGGTGCTGATGTCATGGCCTTCTTGATGGTGGAGAAGGAAAGAGTGGCAGCATCATTCCAAGAAGAAGAGTCTTTCTTGAGCATATCAGTCAGTGGCTTGCAGATGTTGCCATAATATTTAATAAATTTTCTGTAGTAACCGGTAAGCCCCAAGAATCCTCTGAGTTGCTTCAGTGTATGAGGTTGTGACCAATTAACCATTGCAGCAACTTTATCAGGGTCAGCAGCAACACTATTGGCAGTAATAATATGACCAAGGTATTCTAGTTGTGGCTGAGCAAAAGCACATTTCGACATCTTTGAGAATAAAGAATGTTTCCTTAACAAAGACAAGGTAAGTTGAAGGTGCTCTATGTTTGCTTCAATGGATGGACTGTATACTAAGATGTCGTCGAAAAATACAAGGATAAACTTACAGAGATATGGTTGAAACACCTCATTTATGAGGGCTTGAAAGGTTGCAGGGGCATTAGTAAGCCCAAATGGCATAACTCTGAACTCGTAATGGCCTTGATGAGTGCAAAAGGCAGTCTTGTGAATGTCAGGTGCATAAACTCGGATTTGGTAATACCCTGAACGAAGATCAATCTTGGAAAATACCACAGAACCATTCAACTCATCCAACAACTCTTCAATAAGAGGAATAGGAAATTTATCCTTGACTGTAATATCATTAAGCTTTCGATAATCGACACAAAAATGCCAAGTACCATCTTTCTTCTTGACTAAGAGAATGGGAGCAGCAAATGGGCTATGGTTGTGTTGAATCACACCACTAGATAGTATTTCCGAGACCAATGACTCCACAACAGAGTTATGTATAAAGGGGCACTTATATGGTCTTTGAGAAGTGGGGTTAGCCCCATGTTTGAGTGGGATTTTGTGGTCAAGTGACCTAAAGGGTGGAAGGCCAGTGGAATCTGCAAAAACATCTGCAAAAGTCTCCAAGAGTGTAGAAACTGCAGGAAGAGGTGGAAGTATAGGAGTTGTAGAAATAGAGAAGAAAGCGGCCAATTAGGGTGGGGTATTACTCTAAATAAACTTCTTCAATGAAGAACCACTAATCATGCTTAGAGAAGGTTTAGAAGTGGTACCCTGAAGTGTAATATGACTGCCTTGATGTAGAAATGAAATGCTCAATTGACTGAAGTTGAATGTAACATCACCAAGTTGGCGCAACCAATCAGCTCCTAAAATAATGTCACAACCGCCAAGAGGAAGAGCTCGTAAATGTGCCGAGAATTGATGGCCTTGCATATCCCAATGTAGGTTGTGGCAGATACCTTGACTGATGGTGCTATCTCCATTAGCAACTGTAACCAGCATTTGGCCAGTTGGAGAAACATGTAGACCCAACTTTGAGGTTAAAGCAGCATCAATGAAACTATGTGTGCTGCCTATATCAATAAGGACAATGACATAGTGCTTATTAAGATGACCAGCAATTGTAATTGTGTCAGGGGCAACATTCCCTGTCAAGGCATGTAAGGATATCTCAATGGGAGAATCAGGAGTCGAAGGAGAGTCTTCAGAGACATCTTCAGTGGATAATGACCCATGCCCTTCAAGGTCCTCATCAGAAATCAACATAAATAGTTGTTGAGTTTTACATATATGTCCATGTCTGTAAAACTCATCACAATTATAACAAAGCCCTTTGTCTTTCCTAACCTGCATCTGTGCATGAATGAGTCGTCTAATAGGAGGAAGAGAATTGTCTGGGGATGTTTTAGTGGGTGTAGTAGGATGAGTCACAATGGGAGATGATGATGATGCATTGTTCTTAGTAAATGTAGAGGATGTAGTGAAAAAAGGTTTGATGGTAGATGGTGGGTGGGAAACAGAAAGTGGTGAGGGTGCAAATGGCTTAGAGAAGGATTTAGTTGATTTAGGCTGGTGATGCATAGAAGCCTGCTGCAGTCTAGCCAAGTAAAAAGCTGCTGCAGTATTATAAGGTTTAACATTTGCACCATAGTACGGATCTCCTTTTTTAACCCACTAATGAAACTCAAGGTATAAAAACTCTCAGGTAAAGAAGGATTGTTAGCAACCATGAAACTTTTATAATGTTCCCAAAGATCATAATAATCCTCAACACTGGTGGTTTGGTAAAGTTTATTGAAACTACCTACATAATTTTCCTGAGCAATATCCTCAAATCGAACACATAAATCCTCAACAAAAGTATCCCATGGAATGAAATCTTTACCATGTTGGTAATTTAGAAACCATGGATCTACTGACGAATCGAAGTGAATAGCAGCAATATCAACACGTTCATTATCAGGAATATTATGTAAATGGAAGTATCTTACACATTTGAGAGCCCAACCACGGGGATTTGTACCATTGAATCGAGGAAAATCTACTTTAGGGGTACGAGAGAACTTACGATGTTCATTATGAGAAAGATTGTGAACTAGCTTCTGAAAGCCTGCAATTGAATTTTCCAGATTCGGTTGAGGAATATTAGATGTAGAAGGATCTGGAGGTGAAGTCGAGCTCGGTGCAGCCTCAAGTAACCCAATGATAATGTTCATCTTAGTGCTCAAAGACTAGATCTCAAATTTAATCTCAGTAATTGAATCAGTGTTGAGAAATGGTTGATGAAATCTCTTGAAGCTTTTCTTTGGTGGCCATGGCTACAGGTTCCAGGATGGAGTCTGATACCAATTGTAGTGTAATCTAGTACAACTACAAGATGAGTTTGGATAAAAATGGTAGCAAGCTACCTTCTCTCTGATGAACAGAGCCTAAACTTCAATTGAAGTTAAATCTGGTTTCATTACATAATTCAGGAGAGAAGAATGATTGGTCTTTAATAGACCAATCCTTAACAATTGTATCAACGACTATAAATGAATCATAACACAGTGCTAGACTCGAGAAGGGACCCTAGGATTAATACACCCAACTCAACTTAGTTACACCCACTCACTAGTTACTCAGAATTACAAGGTATGTGGAATGAATATCCTGTGAACATGACAATGCCATTTGGGCTTACTAATGCTCCAAACTTCCTTCCAAGCCTTAATGAATGAAGTTTTTCAGCCATACTTAATAAAGTTCATTATGGTACATTCTGGGGTCATTCAACCAAGTTACAACCCATTTGCTTCACCCATTTTGTTGGTAAAGAAGAAGGCTAACTCATGGAGGTTTTATGTGGACTATAGGAAGCTCAATGACAACACTGTCAAGGGTAAATTTCCAATTCCCATAATTGATCAGTTATTGGATGAACTACACGAGTCCAACGTATTTTCTAAAATTGATCTTAGGGTTGGATATCATCATATTAGAGTGCATGAGCAAGATGTACATAAGACTGTATTCAAGACTCACCATGGACATTATAATTTCAAAGTAATGCCATTTGGGCTTACTAATGCTCCAGCTTCCTTCAAAGCCTTAATGAATGAAGTTTTTCAGCCATACTTAAGAAAGTTCGTTATAGTATTTTCTGATGACATATTAATCTACCAGCTTGGATTAGCTCGCTTTATTGATTAATGAAACTATTGAGTTGTTTGGTTTAAACCATCGTTTGCTTTCTTAAACTCTTGGATTAGAGCATATTTGCTCCTGGATTGGAGTGTTTATCTGCTACTTGAAGGAGTGGATTCTCCTTGTTTTCAAATCGCTTCCGTGTGCCATATCATATAATGTGAGAAAGACAACTATATATCATCTCTCTCTTCTCTGCAGATCGGGTGGAATGAGTTAACTCGTTGTTTTTTTTTTTTTTTTTTTTTTTACAGTTTCTTTCATCAAAAATCTTCATAGATTATGGTTGTCTCTTCATAGTTCTATCTTTTTTTTTCTTTTCGATCTTAATGATTTTTTATCAAGCTTTTACATTACTCGCAATCTTATTTAAGAAGTTTTTTTGAAATTTTTTCTTGTCCCGATGCTTTTATATTTTCTTTAACAATCTCTAATTACCATTTTAAGTCCGTTTTATCTAATGGAAGAGTAATTTTTTTTTTTGCCGGTTTACCTACAAATGTTTATTGTTCTTATTCTGATTATCGTTTATAGTGCAGTTTTTCCTAATCATGAACCAGCAGTTTTGCTACCCATTCACCCAGTGATGGTTTCAAACAGTATGTCGCAAGTATATCATCGTTGTTAAGATAAGTTCTTCTTGTATGGAATATTTTTAGATCAAGATTATCCGATTCGACTCAGTTTTGCTTGGAATTTTTTCAAATTTGAAATATGCATGATTCCCTCTCATCAGCTCAGTCAGCCCCTTCATTTATGGAAACAATTGTTTACTCCACAATTTAGTCCTTTGATAGATATCAATCTCTTTCATGGAAATTATTCTTATTCATTAAAAAATATTCTGTTACTTCATTTAGATAAACAAATTTTCTTAAAGATATCCTCTTCAAATCAAAACCCTAAAAAGTCACAATATAAGTTTCTTATACGGGTTTTAGGATTTAAAAAAGATATCCTCACAAGTTTCTACAGAATACACTTTGTAGAAATGGCTTCCTCATCGGCAAATCAATTAACCAAAATCACAAACAGTATGAAAACAACTACAATCACCGACCAAGCATCCAAGCAAGTACGCAAGCCTCTCGGATCTAACAAGGCACTCAATGCAGTTGATGATGATTGGAAAGCTTGCCTTATTGGAAATATTATGAGTGAAGATCCAATTGAGACTGCTATTGTCACCAAGGAGATCAACCTTTTATGGAAACGATACCGCAAGAATGAGATTCGTGTTATGGGGAAAAATCTGTATGTTTTCAAGTTGAGAACAAACAAAGAGTGCGAGGATCTTATTAAGAAATCCCCCTGGAATATAAATAAGTGTCTTTTGAACCTGCAGAAATACACAACAAGGATAGCTAATGAAGATTTGAAATTTACCACTCAGCAGTGGAATATTAAGTTCATGAAGATGCTTCTGGAACATCATTCGGTTGCACTTATTGATGAAGCTATTGAAGATCTTGGAAAAAAAATCAGTGTTAACCAGAGAATCGTAAGCCAGGATGGGTTAATGAGATTGTATCTAGGGTTGAAATGGATTTGAAGAAACCATTGAAAAGAGGAGAATGGTGGAATTCTAACTCAGGAAAAGCAGTATGGGTCAGATATCACTGGGAACGACAACCTCACAATTTATTCCCTCATTGCTATGTTGTTGATCATGATAAGGAGAACTGGCTAAAATAGCTGCGGAATTAAATCAACCCGTTATGTCAGATGAAGAATATACCATGCAATGCCAACAAGAAGAGAAAGCTTTAGCGAATAACAACCTGGCTATGTCTGATGCTGAAGGTGAAAATGCCACGATGACAAGGAATAACAAAATATCAAGAAGTTGTTGATGGTGGATTTTCGTTTAAGGTTAAATTTGTAAAAAACCAGAAAAAATCATGCGCTGACATCTTGTAAAAGATAAAGCCATTTATAAGTGTTGGATACTCCCTCACTTAATTCACCAGGAATGGAGCATGTAGCAACAATCCCATTCGCGTGAATACATGAAATTCCTCCGAGGTTGGAGCATGTGGCAACAATCCCTTCTGTGAATTTCATATCGGCCTTGTATTTCGAGTACTCATTATCGGTGTGGCATGACGGCGAGTGTTACTCTTACTGAGTAACACGAACCTCCAAGCACTATAATGAAACCATGTACGAAATACCCGTACAGCTGACTCTCGGTGCGTTATACTAGCCCGATTGAGCCCCTCTCGGTGTGTTATACTAGCCCGATTGAGCATCCGGATCGACCATATCGGTCCGGATATGATTCGATCGCGATCATCCAACTCCATAAGCATGATTGGATGACCCCGGATCAATTCCATCACCCCAAGCAGGTATGGAATACCCACGGCCGACCCCGCATGGTCGGTCATTGGCCTAGCTTGCCAAGAAACCGTTCATACCAAGCATTATGGACGGAAAACCCTAAATTAGGGTTTGCGGCATATTACATGTGTCGCAAAACAGTCTCAACCATCCATCTTCGCAGGTATAGATGGAGGGTGTAGATGTAGACTCAAAGGGCCCAGAGCATGTCAACACGATCACCATGGGCCCGCACACACTTGACCAATCGGTCAAAACCAACCATGGTTGGTCGTGACAAAATTGTCACCCAAACAAGAGATGGCGCACGGCTTTGAAAGCCAAAATTAGGGTTTCAAGCCATCACGCGCGTCCATCTTCTCGGCACGAATGGAGGGTCACAGATTAGATTAAGCGGGGCCGGTCATACCAAAGCATGACCACCGTGGGCCCATCTACCTCCTCATGTGTTCGGCCAAGGCATATCATGCCGGTTAATCCAAAACGTGCGTCCAAACTAGCATGGCCACGCCTCCCAAACCACAAACTGATCTCGACCACTCAACTTCGCCGGACGATTTGGATGGCTCGGATCACGTTTTCATGGGATAGTCAGGTATAGGTGTGAACACCAGCCTACCACCTACACACTTTGGTATGATCGACCAAGACCGACCAAGATGGGTCGTCTTGAAACGCGTGCCCGAACTAGGGATGTCACGCGGTTTCCAACTCCTTTGCGGCAATGGATTTCTGCGCAAACCGATCTCAACCACTCAACTTTACCTAAGTCAAATTGAGTGGCCTAGATCGCGCCTTCATGGGACAAGTGAGGTATGGACGTGCACACTAGCATGATGTCTACACACATACCCGGCCGGTCCTCTCCAAATCCCTTTCCATGCTCGGTTTCGACCAAGTCAAGAGTAATGCTTACGCACCTCTTCAAAAACCCTAATATTCATTAACGGTCGCGAGATGAGTGTCTCAAAGATCATCTCATCCGTCCAACTTCACCAGACTTGGTTATACAACCCGGTCGGGAGTTATTTGGTTAGTGAGGCGTCATTACCCATCACTTTACCACACCATGATGCGATACTGCATAAAATACACACGATACTTCACAAGTATCGACTTCCGAATAACGCATTATTCAATTGAAGATTACATGCTATCTTTCGTGGATTCACGATCCACACATTCTAGACATCAATCATGTCACAACCGGGGGATACATATCGGGGTATTGGTCCGGCGGTTTACGGCGTGCGGCGTGCAACGCGCCATCACAAGAACGTGTTAGGAAGTCATGGACGGTTAGAGATGAACATGAGAAGTGGGCAAGGCTGGTCGTGTATCACCAACGCACAACTCCACTACTCCATCACTCCACTTCCTCCACTTCCCACGAGAGACGTGAATAAGGCTCAATGACTTGTATAAATAGGTTCTCCGCCCTATTTCAAACAACAACACAAGTCCAGACGAGACGAAACCAAGTGTTAATACAAAACGTATTCAAACACCCGAGCCTGGCGGCATCAATCACAAGCCTGCTCACCTTTCATTTACAAGTCATAAGCAAGCCAACACCTTCACAATCTCAACACCTTCTTCGCTTCCCTCCCTAAGATCAACCCCATCTCCTTCACTTTGTGACCGAAACAAGTCTGGAACGGCCATTTCTTGGTTTAGGCCGGACTTGCACAGATTGATCTATCGAATCTACAAGCACTCACCGCGCAGTGCATTTGTTTAAGGTTTAAATTCATTCCTCATCTACACCCCAAATTACCAAATTCTGCAGGAGTAGTTTTCACCCATAAACAGAAGTGAAGATGACTTTGCAGCTAACAGTGGTGCTGTTATCACTGACAATGATGATATACTTGTAAAACCAAGAACATACAGTATGTATGGAAGGTATTCAGATGAATGGTGATGATGGACTTTCAGATGAGGCAAACCAAAACACTCCAAATCAGCAAGGAAACCATGCAGTTTCGGTAAAATCTTTAAACCCTCTCTTCTCTTTTAAAACTATTTCTTTTCCGCTTTTTTTTCTTCCAATTTTAATTTCCTCATAACTTTGTCTTAGCAACCATAAGAAAGTCCCAATTACTAGATATGAAAATCCTGTCGTGGAATGTGCAGGGTTTTAAATCCTTTCAAATAAGAGATCATTTAAAGGATCTAATAAAAACCCAAGACCCAGACATTATTTTCCTTTATGAAACCAAGTTAAGAAAAATAAAAATAGATCCTTTATTTTCTCATTTTCAATTTCTTAATACTGCTCTCATAGAACCAATTGGACTCTCACGAGGTCTAGTTTTAATGTGGAAGGATGGTTTCATATGTGATATTATGCAAGCAGATAACAATGTCTTTCATGCTGTCATTCAGTCCGACCCTATTAAGCCAGAATTCCTGTTGTCATGCATGTATGGTCAAAGAGAGTATGGTAAGAAAAAGGAGCAATGGGCTCAAATTAAAACATTTGCAGATAATATTTCCCATCCGTGGATACTGTTAGGAGATTTAAACTTTCATTTAGATAACGATTCTACTAGTACCAGTTCCTCAATAAATGCTTGGGTCAATAATATTATTTCTGAATGTGGACTGGAAGACTTAGGTTTTGTTAGAAAAGATTATACTTGGACAAATAGCAGCATATGTACAGGTACTAAAAGATCTCGTATAGATATGGCTCTAGCTAATAGTGATTGGTCTGTCCATTTTCCTAATTCTAGACTATATCACCTAAACCAATTAGGTAGTGATCATTCCCTAATACTTTTGGACACTGATGTTGCTCTTAATAGGCAATGGATTCCTTTTAAATTTTTTATGACATGGCTTAGTGATAATACTTGTGCTGATGAAATAGCCAGAGCCTGGAATTCTTTTGTTGTGGGTTCACCTGGTTTTCAGTTTGTGCAAAAGTTGAAGTTTACAAGAAAAGCTTTGTCTAAGTGGAACAAAATACATTTTGGAAATATCAATCATCAGGTTGATACTCTCCAGAATCAACTAGAAGTGCTTCAATACTTCCTCTGAGTCAAGAAGTTCATAACCATATTCAAAGTACCAATTCTGAGCTTGTTATGTGGCACAAAAGAAGGAATGAATTCTACCAGCAGAAATCTCAAGTTACTTTCTTCAAAAAGATGGACAATAATACAAAGTTCTTTCATATCAAAGCTAACCGTAGGAAGACTAGGAACAACATTGATGCTATTCAAGATCAACATGGTAATTGGATGCAGGGTAGAGATGAGATCGCTCAACATCTTACATATCATTTTAAAGAAATTAGTACCACGTCGAACCCTTGTCTTGATGAAGGTCTTTTCATGGTTATTCCTACTTGTTTTTCGGTGAAAACGGTTTCTGCCAATTTTGGTAATTTTGGGTGTGTGGGTGAGAAACAAATTTAAACCCTAAATAATGCACTGCACGGGAGTACTTTTGATTCGAGAGATCAATCTGTACAATCCTGGCCTAAACCAAGAAATGGCCGTTCCAGGCTTGCTTCGGTCACAAAGTGAAGGAGAAGGGTTGGTCTTAGGGAGGGAAGCAAAGAAAGTGTTGAGACCAGAATAGTTGATTCTGGAAGTGTGGGTGTTTCGTGACTTGTATCAGAAAGTTGAACTGGCTAGCTGAATGTAAAGCTATCAGATGATTTATGGATGTTGTATTGTTCTCCTGACCAAAACTTGTTGTTTGGTGGAAAATAGGTGAGACCTATTCATACAAGTCGCAAAAAAACGTACCCTGGTCTCTCAGGAAGTGGAAACGATTAAGTGGTGGAAGAAGGGAGTAACGGGTAACGCCTGGAATTTATGTTTCCATAATGAAGGATATGTTTACACCATTACTTCTTGCCATTACTGCCCCGCTTTATGACACTTTATGTAACGGGCGTATTGCACGCCGCACGCTGTAAACCGCCAGACCAATACCCTGATGAGTATCCCCCAGTTTGTAACATGTTTTGATGTCTCGAGTGTTTTCGTGGAAAACATGTAGCTCTTTTCTACGTGTGTCAAGTTTAAAATTGAGAGGCTTTCCATAGGTAAATAGCATATGTGATGCTAAGCTCGTTTTGGCTAGTCGCCTAAAACTTGTCACGAGCTGAACGGCTGGTTGGCGAATTTTGATGGCCGAAATTAGATCTCATGAGGAAGAGTGGCCATTGATTATGGCCGCATCTTGTTGTATAGCGAAGTGGCGCTATTGGCATAGTAGCGCCTGGTGGATCCATGGCATAACGGCATGCTAGTGGCGCTGCTTTGGCTAGTGAAGATGGCGCTGCTTTGAACGGCTAAGATGGCACTGCTTTGGCTAGTGAAGATGGCGTTGCTTTGAACGGCTAAGATGGCGCCGCTTGGGCTGTCTAGGGCATGATCGATGGCGCCGCTGGTTAGGGCGTGGATTGTTGGCGCTGGGAGTGGCTTGTTGGCGCTGTCTGGGATGCGGGTTTTTAACGCTAGCTTGGCCGTGTCCTGTTGGCGCCATGGAGCTTTGCCAGCGCGGGTCCGGTTGCCTCTTCCCGTGTATAGCCCAAAACAAGAAATTTTCCTCCATTAAAACTCCAAAAAGTGCTATGCAACGTCACCTGTCCTCTTTACCTCGTATTATTGGCTTTGTTTCCGCGTCTTGGTGCTAGCGGTAGAGTGGTAGCAATAAAGCAGGCGAGCAAATTTCAGGTATGTATCTCCGTGTTTCTTCTTTTGTTTGCTCTTCTGTTGTTGGTGTAAACCCTAGCCATAGGCATATCTTCCATAAACTCGTAAAAATACTTCCACATGAATGATTCTTCTCTGGTAGCAGTATTGTAGTAATATTAGCCACCACATTAATAGTAATGAAGCCAATTATTATGTAAAGTAGACATGCACGGGCGAGTGGCCGTCATTGATCCCCTTTCCATGAAAAACCTAGTTTTAGGGTTTCCTTTTCCTTCCGTGGCCGTGAGCAAAATTTTTGTGGAGCACATTCTCTCTTTTGGCGTACTTCTGTGGCGAGACGCAGTTTTGGCTAGGGCATGTTTCCCGCGGTAAATATGGCTTGTCGAAACGAGCATCAGTCCCCACTCCTTTGGCTATGCGTGTTCCATTTGGCTATGCGTCCTATGACTTGCGACCAAAATAAAAGTCTCCCGTAGAAATCTTGTCGTGGATTTTTGGTCATCGTACTTTGAAAAGACTTTCATGCACAGTTTTCTCCATAGTAGTGACTTTTATGTTTTGCTTTGTTGTAGTTACTTCAAAAGCACAAGGAATTTTGTTAAGATGTCACCTGAAAGCAGTTCCGCCACCGCGTCGAGAAGTGCCAATGACTCCAAGCCGAACAAAGATGATGAGTTTTTTTTTTTTTACGAAATCTGCTATGATTACAAGGACCCATCCTAAATTCGTGGCGACTCTTCTGACTGATTCAGAGAATGATGGATAAGTTCAATCAGTCACTCCAGGGCGTATAATGAGGTTTTGTCTTCAGAAGAAAGAGTATCTGGCTTCTCTCATAAAATCTGTCATAGTCCATTGCGCTCTTATGGATGAAGTTCATGATGAGCCGAGACCGCGTAAGAGTTAATCTGACTGGGGCGCAAATCGTGAATGCTGTCATGGCTTCTGCAACACTTCAAATCAGGAAAGACGTTGCAGGCTTGATTACTTTCATCTCCAGATGGTGTCCGGAAACTCACACGGCTATATGTAGATGGGGTGAGATGACTATTTCTTTGGAAAGCGTAGCCGTTTTGTTGAGTCTTCCAATAATTGGGAAACTTGACATTGTCTTGTTTGAGGAAGAAGAAATACACGCTGCCTTGGTCACGAGAGCAACAGGATATGTTCGAAAGAATCATGAGGAAAGGTGCTTCTATAATTGGTGATAGTGGCGCTGATGGCTTCAGTCCGTGGAACGGTGGAAATGGCACTTAGAAGGCTTGCTGGCTGGATCACGGAATGCTGGAGTGTTGGAGAGTTGGCTTGACCACGGAGTGTTGGAGCCATAGAGAGTTGGCTTGACCACAGAGTGCTGGTGCCATGGAGCGTTGTAGGTTGAGCGACTGGTGTTCCTCGTGCTGGCGCGCTGCTGGTTCGGTCATGGACCGGAGATATTGGCACACTACTTGTTTGTCTATGGAGCATGAGTGTGGTGCTCCCAGTCATCCATTCCCGTTCATGGAGCAAGGAGGAATACTTATTCTATTCAAACCCTAGAAACTATGTTCGTATGAAAAGGGGTATCGACTCTCTTCTGTTTTTTGTTGCTCGTCCGGCTCTGTGCTTTCGTTTGCAGCGTTTGGCTCCTCTTCGTCGTTTGTTAGCGGTAGTAGAGCGAGCATTAACGGCGAAAAAGTAATCTCCAATAGTTATAATCAGCAGCAAGGCGAGCCAGGAGAACTCAAGGTAGGTGCTCTCGCATGTAGCCACCCAACAGTACCATCGATCTTCTCCAGAATGTGTAATAAGGTTCTAACTCCAGAAGAATGAGTATCTTGGAGATTGTGGTTGCGTTGTTGGTCCATCCTTGACTTTAGGTTATCTGGTGCTTGGACTTTCTGATTGTGATGATGATATGATGTGGATGCTTGCATGGTCGAAATCTTCTGGAGCCATTGGGTGAACTAGACGAGCTGAGAGCGTTCCGTTGCCGATGTGCTGCTATCAAGTCTTTAAGGACTTCGTTCCAAGCGACATCCTTTGAACCATCTTCTGAATCTTGCATGGAACGGGATGCGGTGAGCATTCCCCAGTTATACTTCTGTTAGATCCGATGGCGAGGCCGGATATGTGAATGTATCTCTGTGGCGTACTTTTGGGGCCTTTGATGCGCGTGTACGGCTTCATGTTGAGAAATTCTTGCGGCTCGTAAAACTTTGACAATGATGATGTTGAAATCGGAAATAACCTAGTTGAGGGCAGTGAAGGCATCCCTTCTGGTAGTCCCCATGTGTAATTATCCTGAACCTATTTTCTCGTGGAAGATGTGCTCCTGCTGCATTCACTGGTAAGGTGGTGACTGCATTTAAGCTTCTAAACATGAAGGAGGCTTTAGTCCCCAAGTGTAGCCTACTTTAATTGCATCGCCTTGAATCCACGCCTATGGGATTTGATACAATCTTATTATACACTCCTGGATATGATGCTGGGATGCTTGGAATATCACATGGACAAAACATTATGGATAACGAAGAGGTAGAAGTGAGATATGAGAGAGTCCATTAAATGGAACCTTTTGATGACTAAGTCTAGGACCTCTAGAGATTGGTTCTAGAGGATTAACTGATATAGGTCTCCACCTACTAGACTTAGATATACCAGTTTTATTCTCATGTACACTGGGAAACTGTGTTTTTTTGGTGTAGTTTGCACCATGAGTATGAACACGATCCCTGTAAAGACTTTGAAATGAGTGATCATTAAAAATATTTTTACGAGAATTCTGGTTTTCTGTGGGAGTCAAACTTTCAAACGGGACATGGGTTTGAATCAGATATCCTTCAACAATTCTCTTCCACGAAATTGTTCCTTCTGTGGGAAAAGGAATCATAGCGCTAAATATTGTTTTGCTAGGAAACAAATCTTCGATCTTCAAAATCTTCTTCTATTTACCGTCAACCGAGTCAATCATCTGGCGGCATCAACAATGGATTGTATCTCATCCTACTACCTAACTGTAGGTATCCACATCCTTGTTTCTAACTTGAGAGTTACAAGGATGTCTGTTTATGAGATGCTCAAGTCTTAGGACAATTATCATCTGTTCTGATGGTTTAATGGCTGTTTTTACAGGTTGAGATTATTCTGCTACTCTCTCTGTATCTAATGTATCTCTTTTGCTCTATCTAACTTGTTCGGATACCGAGCCTTATTTGAAAAGAGACATTTTGAGAAACAGTATGTATTTCCTCTTGGGTCCTTCTTGTTTTTGATATATTCTACGGGTCCACGAACGTCCAAGTCTTCTTTAAAGAAATCTAGGGTTTCTATAAAGGGTTCCTCCCCTGGTTGACAACAGATATATCTTGTATGTGTTTATCATGTTCCCAGAAAAAGATGTCTATGGGAACCTCTGTTGAACCTCAAAAAGAAGTAAACATTGAGATGGAAGAAGACTTCAAAGGATATGATTCAACTCAAGATTTGATTCTGAAAAGGATGCTTGAAAGAAAAGAGTATAACTCTTGGATAGGAGAATCGGTCAAGGATTTAATCTTCGTTCAGACTGAGGTTAAGAACGAGCTTGTTAACCTTTAATTGCAGATAAACCAACTCATTGATGGACAAGCAAAAATCCTTGATAATCAAAACATCTTGATCAGGAACCAGAAGAAGGTTATCCTTGATTGCGTCAAAGCCAGGCATCTTGCTCGCATCGTTGACCGAAAAACTAATGTTCTAACTCATGAACATGGAGTTTCCACGGTCAAGAAAATCAAGTATATCAGTGACTCCTATTTTGATGGAACTTTTCAAAGGTATGAAATAATCAAAGAAAACTGATTTATTATATCTAGGAAAACTTCTTAAAAGAATTTTATTCTTGTTTTTGTTTAAGAAGGATAACTAGGGTTTGGAATAGCCATTATTGTGAGTACACATAGCTATGTCCAACGTTTTCATCTTCATGTTTTTAGGTTTATTTGTTTAAATTGTAAAAAATTGTTTGGAAGATGATTTTTGCAGTATTAATCTTTATGGTTTTATATATTGCAATATGTTATGGGATATGTGTGTTGCGTCCGTGAACTATTATTGTCCCATACGATGTCAAAAGTTATCTCGGTTATATGTCGATATGCATGTATTGATACAAGATCGATGAACTTTTGACAAACAAAAGTTAAACCTATTATATCATTTATTGATGGAAGATAGGTTAAAATCTTTTGTTTACAAGGATTATGTCTATTATATGTCATTGTGCAAATAGTGATGGAAAATAGAATGAATCCTTGTATATTCCGCAGTATTGATCTTCCTTGATCCATATTTTATGTATATATTGTGCGGCTCCATGAGTCTTCTTGTGTGAGCACTTCCAACTAGACTAATCATAGATTCGTTTGTGTTTATTTTGGTTGTTTATTCCGATGAAATTAATCATGGGTTCTCTTGTGGTTAGTTTAATTGAGAATTTTGGATACAAAATAATTTTATGGTTTTCAGTGTCCAAAGAAATCCTTCTTTTCTCGTAAAATTAAGGTCGCTCTTGTTGTTATTCCGGGAATGACATCAAATGGGGGAGAGTTCTTTTGAACTTGTGCTTAATTGCCATATCTTTGTGGGGAGTGCGGCTGTGGAATATTTGAGGAGTTATCTTGTATCTTTATAAACTCCGTGATGAATGCATTTAGCTTCGGCTTTATGATCGCATCTAAACAAAGTTTATATGTACCTTCCTTTGGTCTTGAAGTGTCTCCATGGAAATTTCATTAGGATCCCGTTTTCGTACCTTTGCCAATTTTATTGACAAAAAGGGGGGGAATTAATATGTAGTTCACACTACAAATACATATGGTTTTCGGATCATTATGTAAGGGGGAGTGGTTTTCGTGTTGAGACGAAGTATTGACTAAGGGGGAGTAATACATATCACCATAGTATTATTGTCGAAGTTGTGATATGAGAACTTTGATGTTGTGTAATAATACTATGAAACTGTATAACAATGATCGAGAGCTTTTGTTTTCTCATTGTTATGGCTACGGGACTTCAATAACTATGTGCTGAATTGAACATCTATGGAATCATGGGAGTACTTGGAAAAGACGAAGTTTTCGAGTAATGTTAAAGCACCAAGGAGATCAAGCATGTGGACGAGAAGCTGCAAAGTTTTGTCTATTTTGTAATTCATATGTATTGATAGTTTTGTCAATAAATTGACAAAGGGGGAGATTTTTAGAGCACTGCTCGGTCGAACTCGCATGCGTTGCTATCTCAAGCATGTTTGTCAATATTAGTGATCAAAACTATATGTCTTGATTTCTAGTTTACTTATGACTAAGTCTCGGTCTAGGATAGTTAAGTGTAGTTGAGCTCCAGACTCCATGGCCATCATCTTACGAAGACGAAGAACTACTCGAGGAACAAGTGGAACTTCATCCGACAAAAAGGTATGTGGAGACTTGAACTTATCTGTCACTCAAAAGTATATATAATCTCCTACTCTTGAGACAATAGTTGTATAAGTATGATAGTTATCATACATACACATTTGCTATTTCGAGCCTAGTTTACTCACCTATCTTCTTCTCGAAATATGTGTTGGTGAGCTTTCGCTTTAACCATTTTCATCTTTACCCGTGACGAAAGTCATGATGACGTTTCAATCTTGAAAATAGCTTTGATGACGATAGTCGTGAATAACGATTGTTATAACATTATAGAAGAATGTTTCAATAATTGAAATGTAGAGTTGAGATTACCAACTATGGATATAAGCATATATAGTGTGTTCGCACATTAGTGTATAAATCCATGTACCGGAAACCAAGTGTGTGCATATGTGTGCATACGGTATTGGTGAAGGAGACAGGTTGGGTACGCGTACCCGTACGCGTACTGGCTGAACTTTTCCTCCCGAAAAATTCTGCTGAGTTTGGAGTTTACGAACTCATAAACCAGTCACCTTAGGTACGCGTACCCATACGCGTACTGGCTGAACTTTTCTACCTGAAAAATTCTGCTGAGTTTGGAAACCAAAACCAACTCAAATCCGGTAGCTAAGGTACGCATACCCGTACGCGTACCCAAGCTGGTTATTTCTCAAATCGGTAGTTCATGAGTTTAAAACAATAAATTATAAGGAATGCAATCTTGCAAACCGTGGCTATATTGTTCATGAATTGATTCAAGTGGATCAAACCGATTTTGCTTCAATTGTGTCCATGAATAAATACCTAAGCAATTGAACAACTCTTGAACTAGTTCTTATGAGTCATTTGAACTAGTTATGAGAAAGATGAATACGGTTAATATGAAAGTGCTCATATGGCTAACCATTGGTTAACTATTTGTGAACCAACTAAGTGTACACGTTTAGGTATGGTTACTTAAACCTAAATGAATACATTTCATTTGTGTGTGACAAGCTAAGTTTCGATCTAACGGTGAATATTGAATGCTTTGTTACCAAGGTAACTTAGATTGCAAACCCTGATTTGAAAACTATATAAGGGGAACTCTAGCAACTGGAAAACTAATCCCTAAACCTCATGTGTGATACTAGTTGGTTTTTCTAGAGTCGATTCTCCTTTAACCTTAGGTTTCTTCTCGAGACCCTGTAGGTTAATGACTGAAAGACTTCATTGGGATTGTGAAGCCAGACGAAACTACTTCTCTTGTAGTTGAGCGATTTGATCTTGCCATTTTCTATCGTACGAGTTCAATTGAATAATTGACTTGAGATTATATCTCCGATAGGGCAAGATAAAAAGAAATCACAAACATCTTCGTCTCATCATTTGTGATTCCGCAATATCTAGTTTCGCTACCATACGATTTAGATTATTGTGAGGTGATTGATAATACTAAGTTGTTCTTCAGGAATATAAGTCCGGGTTATCAAGTAGTTCATGTTCACCTTGATTTATCAAAAGACGGAACAAAAACTCATAGGTTTATTTGTAGGAGACAGATTTATCTATTATCGTAGACTTTTCTGTGTGATACAGATTTGTTTATTGAAGTCTTCGACTTTGGGTCGTAGCAACTCTGAGTTGTGGGTGAGATCAGCTAAGGGAATCAAGTGCGTAGTATCTTGCTGGGATCAGAGACGTAAGGAGCGCAACTGTACCTTGAATCAGTGTAAGATTGATTAGGGTTCAACTACAGTCCAGACCGAAGTTAGTTTGTAGTAGGCTAGTGTCTGTAGCGGCTTAATACAGTGTGGTGTTCAATCTGGACTAGGTCCCGGAGTTTTTCTGCATTTGCGGTTTCCTCGTTAACAAAACTTATGGTGTCTGTGTTATTTCAATTACGCATTATATTTCGTTATATAATTGAAATATCACAGGTTGTGCGTTAAGATCAATCAATTAGAATATCCAACCTTTGGTTGTTGATTTACATTGATTGACACTTGGATATTGGTCTTTGGTACCATCCAAGTTTATCTCTCTAGTATTTGATAAAGACTCATGATTTCCATTTGCTTGAGTAAAGATCAAATCGAGAGATAGAGATATTAACTCCTTGATATACTTTTTATTAAAATTGAGTCTGACTGTCTAGTTGATTATCTTAAGAGTATATTAGAGTTAGTCCATACAGATTGCTAATCGAAATATTGGGTGAGGTTGTTGTACCCCCGCTTTTTTAGGTACGGTTACACAAACCTAAATAAACGTGCATTTCATTTGTGTGTAACAAGCTAAGTTTCGATCTAACGGTTGAAAGATATTAGCTTGAATCTAATCAGATTTTCATCTAACGGTGAATATTGAATGCTTTGTTACCAAGGTAATTAAGATTGCAAACCCTGATTTGAAAGACTATATAAAGGAGAACTCTAGCAACTGGGAAAACTAATCCCCACACCTCCTGTGTGATACTAGTTGTATAAGTTAGATTCGATTCTCCTTTAACCTTAGGTTTCTACCGAGACCCTGTAGGTTAACGACTTGAAGACTTCATTGGGATTGTGAAGCCAGACCCAACTATTTTCTATGTAGTTGCGTGATCTAATCTTGATGTTTCTATCGTACTAAGTACAATCGTAAGATTGGCTTGAGATTGATTTCTCCGATAGGAAAGATAGAAAAGTAATCACAAACAAACTTCGTCTCATCGTTTGTGATTCCGCAATATTTTCTTTTCGCTAGTCGATTAAGATTATTCTGAGGTGATTGATAATTCTAGGCTGTTATTCGGGAATATAAGTCCGCGTTATCAATTGGTTCCTGTTCACCTTGATTTATCAAAAGACGGAACAAAAAACTCGTAGGTATTTCTGTGGGAGACAGATTTATCTATTACCGTAGATTTTTTACGTGTGATACTGATTTGTTTATTAAAGTCTTCGACTTTGGGCCGTAGCAACTCTTAGTTGTGGGTGAGATCAGCTAAGGGAATCAAGTGTGTAGTATCCTGCTGGGATCGAGAGACGTAAGGAGCGCAAGCTGTACACAGGATCGGTGTGAGATTGATTAGGGTTCAACTACAGTCCAGACCGAAGTTAGTTTGTAGTAGGCTAGTGTCTGTAGCGGCTTAATACATTGTGTGTTCAATCTGGAATAGGTCCCAGGGTTTTTTCTGCATTTGCGGTTTCCTCGTTAACAAAATTTCTGGTGTCTGTGTTATTTCTTTTCCGCATTATATTGTGTTATATAATTGAAGTATCACAGGTTGCGCGTTGAATCAATCAATTGGGAAATCCAACCTTTGGTTGTTGATTGAAATTGATTGATCCTTGAACATTGGTCTTTGGTACCGTTCAAGTGATTTCTCTTGTATTCAATTAGACTCGCAGATTTATATTTGCTTGAGTAAGTATTGAATCGATAAAGTGAGATATAACTCTTTGATGTACTTTTATTAAGATTGAGTCTGACTGCCTAGTTGATTCTCTTAAAAGTATATTGGAGTTAGTCCATACATATTGCTAAGCGAAATATTGGGTGTGGTTGTCAGACCCCCGCCTTTTTAATTGGTATCAGAGCAGGCAAACACTTTTAAAGACCTTACAAGTCTGTGTTTGTAGCGATTTGACTCTCTATGGACAAGAATTCTATCTCCATAAACGTACCACCAGTCTTCGATGGCTCAAACTACTTATGGTGGAAAATTGATATGCGTGCTTTTCTTCAAGCTCGTGATTTTCAAACATGGGTACGTGTTATTAATGGATATGATCCTCCGGTTAATATAGAAGGCGATATATCTATACCGAAGGATATTGGTAGATATAGTCCAGAAGAAATTCTGTTGCAAAGCAAAATTCTGACGGCTTAAATGCTATCATACATGCCATTACCCCAGATCTTCAGCACCATGTGACTACGTGCACTAAGTCTAAAGAAGCCTGGGATATCTTAGAAACCGTATTTGAAGGAAATACCAGTGAGAAAGAAGCTAGGCTTCAAAACCTAAATTCTGATTGGGAAAACCTTCGTATGGCAGATGAAGAAACATTTGATGAGTTTAATCACAAAGTTTCTGAAATTGTTAATGCATCTTTTACATTGGGTAAGACTATTCCTGAAAAGGACATTGTGATGAAAATTCTCAGATCGATGCCATCGAGATACGATTCTAATAAGCATGCCATCGTTGGGGGAAATAACCTTGATACTCTTTCCAGAAACACTCTTATAGGAAAGTTAAAAATTCTTGATCAAAATTTTGTTAGAACATCTGCATTCAATACTGTTTGCAACATGAGTGAAGCCTCTAACTTGTCTTGGGCTGATGAATGTTATTCCAATGATCTTGGTTTTGATAAATCACTGATAACATAAAGGATTAAAGAATTTTTAAAAAGGAGCAATAGATGTGATAAACGTCTTCTGTCAGTTTTTGCTTCAGATGATTCAATAGATGGAAAATCTTTCCCAGGTGTCAACGTCGTGGATACGTCCGATGAATATAATGGACCTTCAGCTCTTTCAGCAGAAACATCCACCTACTCAATTTCTGATTCTGAACTTGAGTCTGACACAAAGATTTTTGAATTCTTGAATAAAGAGGTTCTTCAAGAAAATCTTCAATTAAAATCTCCATTGAAGAAACTTGAATCATTAATCCGGGTGAAAAATATTGAGATAGATTGTCTTAATGACAAACTCACCAGAACCATGGCTCTGAAGGAAAAAGAGATTAATACTCTTAAGGATGATCTGCAGAGATTATTTGGAAGTTCTGACAAACTTTCAGCAATGCTATTCGGTCAGAAATCCTTTGGAAACACAAATGGTTTAGGATTCAAAAGCAAAACTGCAGGTATAATCAACCCCATTGTTCCTGTTGATCATGGTAGGATGAAGGTTGATGTTTGTAATAAACATAAGGCAACTCAACAATACAAAGAATCTTTATTGATTTGTTCATTTTGTGGAAATGCAAATCATGTTCAAAGTACGTGTTGGAGATTCAAAAGGAACAACAAAAGAATTGCCAAACTTCAAGAGAACATGCAAAAGATAAATCTGGATAGTCAATGTGGCTTTCCTAAAACCAGTGCTTCCAGAGTCAGAAGAGGTAAGAAATCTGTTTATACAAACCTTGGTAAACCACTATGTGGTGAAAGAGGGGAGCATTTGGCTCACGTCATCACTGTCTAATACCAGTGACGTTCACATCCTCATCTTTAACTTGAGAAAATGAGGGTTGCGTCTATGTGGCTCAAGTGATGTATTTTTACGTTGCTCTTATTTTTGTTAAGAAAATATTCTCCTAATGTTATAGATAATGGACCATTAAACCACGGAAGACTTGTTCTACATTCTTCTAGGTTTTGGGCGTTCATAAGTCTATTTATAATCATTCGTAGTCTTCCTTTTTCCCTAAAGGATACAGTTTCATGGCTCCTGTAACTAGAGGCACCATAAGTAGGAATGCAGTCGAAGTAGTTAATGTGTATCTGTGTAAAGGGATCTCTTCCTCAAGGGTGAAGAAAGTGAAAGCTACAAATAATGGAGAAGGTTCTTCCTCTAACTGTCTCTTGTCTGTTTATCATCTTGATAATAACTTCAGAGGCTTGGTGAAAGAATTCATCAACAAAAGAAATGATTTAAAATCTCAAATTGTTTCGTCTTTGGAAAAGATAACTCACTATGAACAAATGTTGTCTTTAACAAAGAACACCTTGCGTGAGCTAAAAAGAGAACTTAGTGAGTTGACGGATGTTTCTGAAGATTTAGAGGAATTGAACGATCCCATAATCAATGAGTTTTTCAATAATGAGAAGGAATTCTCGGTAGATGCTCTGAGAAAGCTCTACAACATCTAGTAAATCTTCTGATGAGAATTTTATTTTCTTGTTTTGTTTAGAAGAATAACTAGTGTTTGGAATAGCCATTATTGTGATTACACATAGCTATGTCCAACGTTTTCATCTTCATATTTTTAGGTTTATTGGTTTAAATTCTAAAATTGTTTGGAAGATGATTTTTGCAGTATTAATCTTTATGATTTTATATATTACAATTTGTTATGGGATATGTGTGTTTGCGTCCGTGAACTATGATTTTCCCATACCTTGTCAAAAGTTAAGTCTTTCATATGTCGATATGCATGTATTGATAAAAGAATGAATGAACTTTTGACATTACAAAAGTTAAAACCTTTATGTCATTATTTGATGGAAGAAAGGATATAAATTTTGTTTACGAGGATTATGTCTATTGTATGTCATTGTGCAAATAGTGATGGAAAATAGAATGAATCCTTGTCTATTCCGCAGTATTGATCTTCCTTGATCCATATTTTTATGTATATACTGTGCGGCTCCGTAAGTTCTCTTATGTTGAGCATTTCCGATTAAATTAATCATGGGTTTTCTTGTGGTTAATTTGGTTGAGTATTTTTTTTGGATTCAAATTCATATTCGTATGGGATTTGTTATTTCCAAAGAAATCCTTCTTTTCTTATGAAATAAGGTCGCTCTTGTTGTTCTTTCGGGAATGACATTTTATGAGGGAGAGTTCTTAATTGAACTTGTGCTTAATTGCCAAATCTTTGTGGGGTGTGCGGCTGTGGAATATTATAGGAGTTATCTTGTATCTTTATAAACTCCTTGATGAAAGCATTTAGCTTCGGCTATTTGATTGCATCTAAAGAGTTGATATGTGCTTGCTTTTGGTCATGAAATATCTCTATGAAAATTTCATTAGGATCCCACTAGTTTTCGTACCTTTGCCAATTTTATTGACAAAAATGGGGAGAATTAATGTGTAGTTCACACTACAAATACATATGGTTTTCGGATCATTATGTAAGGGGGAGTGGTTTCCATGTGAGATGGAGTATTGACTAAGAGGGGGGTGATACATATCACCATAGTATTGTTGTCGAAGTTGTGATACAATTGAACTTTGATGTTGTGTAATAATACTATGACATTGTGTAACAATGATTGAGAATTCTTGTTTTCTCATTGTTATAGCTACAGATTTTCAACAACGATGATACTAAACTTACAACCTTTGGAATCATTGGAGTACTTGGAAGTGACGAAGATTTCGAGTAATGTTGAAGAACCAAGGAGATCAGGCATGTGGAAGAGAAGCTACAAAAGTCTATATTTATTTTTGTATTCCATATGTATTGATAGTTTTGTCACTAAAATTGACAAAGGGAGAGATTGTTAGAGCACTGCTCGGTCAAACTCGCATGCGTTGCTATCTCAAGCATGTTTATCAATGTTAGTGATCAAAACTATAAGTCTTGATTTCTAGTCTACTTATATCTAAGTCTCGGACTAGGATATAAAGTGTAGTTTAGCTCTAGACTCCATGACGATCATCATACAAAGACTAAGATCTACTCAAGGAATTGGTGGAACTTCATCGACTAAAATGTATGTGGAGACTTGAACTTGTCTATCACTCAAAAGTCTATCTACTCTATCTCTTATCTTGAGACAAAAGTCGTATTGCTATATAGACTTTGATTATATACATTTGCTATTTCGACCCGAGTTTATCTCGCTTATCTATTTCCTGAAATATGTGTTGGTAAGCTTTTGCTTTGGCCAAGTTCATCTTTACTAGTGACGAAAGTCATATTAAGTTTCAATTACTTGAAAATTGCTTTGACGAAAAATGGTTTGTGAACAACAACTATATAACATCCTCTAAGAATGTTTCAATGATTGAAATGAGAGTTTAGAATATATAACCATTGTTGGATATAAACATTGTGTGATAACTCACACGTGTGTAAGTCCTTATTCCTTGAACCAAAGTATGCGTACTTTACTGCTCAGGAAAACCGGAACTAAAGTCCGCGTACCAGTACGCGCACCATCGGAAGTTCACCTCCCGTGAAAATTTACTGGAGTTTTTGAACTGAAAGCAAATTTATTCCGGGTACCTAAGTCCGCGTACCAGTATGCGTACTTAAGTTGGTTATTTTCTAAAAACGATTATTCGTGAACTTAAACTTATATAAACTAAGGAATGCATAATTGCAAACCGTGGCTATAAAGTTCATGAATCGATTCGAGTGAATCAAATCGTTTTTGCTTCGATTGTGTCTTGTATACTTCTATAAGATATAAGCAATTGAACAACTCTCTAACTAGTTCATTTGAGTCATTTGAACTAGTTATGGTAAAGAAGAATATGGTTGATATGAAAGTGCTCATATGGCTAACCATTTGGTTAACTACTGTTGAACCAACTAAGTGTACATGTTTGGGTACGGTTACACAAACCTAAATAAATGTGCATTTCATTTGTGTGTAACAAGCTAAGTTTAGATCTAACGGTTGAAAGATATTAGCTTGAATCTAATCAGGTTTTCATCTAACGGTGAATATTGAATGCTTTGTTACCAAGGTAACTAAGATTGCAAACCCTGATTTAAAAGACTATATAAAGGAGAACTCTAGCAACTGGGAAACCTAATCCCCACACTTCCTGTGTGATACTAGTTGTATAAGTTAGAGTCGATTCTCCTTTAACCTTAGGTTTCTACCGAGACCCTGTAGGTTAACGACTTGAAGACTTCAATGGGATTGTGAAGCTAGACCCAACTATTTTCTTTGTAGTTGTGTGATCTGATCTTGCTGTTTCTATCATACTAAGTACAATCGTAAGATTGGCTTGAGATTGATTTCTCGGATAGGCAAGATAGAAAAGTAATCACAAAAAAACTTCGTCTCATCGTTTGTGATTCCGCAATATCTTCTTTCGCTAGTCGATTAAGATTATTGTGAGGTGATTGATAATTCTAGGCTGTTCTTCGGGAATATAAGTCCGGGTTATCAATTGGTTCATGTTCACCTTGATTTATCAAAATACGGAACAAAAAAATCGTAGGTATTTCTGTGGGAGACAGATTTATCTATTACCATAGACTTTTCCGTGTGATACATATTTGTTTATTAAAGTCTTCGACTTTGGGCCGTAGCAACTCTTAGTTGTGGGTGAGATCAGCTAAGGGAATCAAGTGTGTAGTATCCTGCTGGGATCAGAGACGTAAAGAGCGCAACTGTACCTTGGATCAGTGTGAGATTGATTGGGGTTCAACTACAGTCCATACCAAAGTTAGTTTGTAGTACGCTAGTGTCTGTAGCGGCTTAATACAGTGTGTGTTCAATCTGGACTAGGTCCCGGGTTTTTTTTTTGCATTTGCGGTTTCCTCGTTAACAAAACTTCTGGTGTCTATGTTATTTCTTTTCCGCATTATATTTTGTTATATAATTGAAATATCACAGGTTATGCGTTGAATAGATCAATTGGGAAATGCAAACTTTGGTTGTTGATTGAAATTGATTGATCCTTGAACATTGATCTTTGGTACCTTTCAAGTGATTTCTCTTGCATTCAATTAGACTCGCGGATTTCTCTTTGGTAAGTATTGAATTGAGAAAGTGAGATATAACTCTTTGATGTACTTTTATTAAGATTGAGTCTGACTGCCTAGTTGATTCTCTTAAAAGTATATTGGAGTTAGTCCATACCAATTGCTAAGCGAAATATTGGGTGTGGTTGTTAGACCCCCGCTTTTTCAGTAATGATCTTAGTGAATTTTTTAAACAATACATTACTCAAACCAATTGGCCTGAATTGATTTGCCTTTTTTGCTCTTCGACATTTTGGTAAAAGAACTAATAAATTGGAGTTAAGTCCCTTAGGAATAAATCTCCTCTTCTAATAGAATTGAATTGGTGCAACTAAATCTATATGAATTATCTCCTAACAAGTTGTGTAAAAAATACCAGAATAGCCATAAGGACCAGGAGAACTTTCTGGATCCATTTCATATATAACTCTTTTAATTTCTTCAGCTTCTGGTGTAGTCTCCAACATTTCTTGATCAGAAACTGTAACTGCTGGTGGAATGACATCTAATAAACTGTCTACAATGTTAACATTTTGAAATCCAAACTTTTGTTGAAAATGTTGAACTAAAGAATCAATTATTTGTGATTGGTCAGAGATGATGTTTCCATTATTGTCTTCAAGTTCACTAATTAAGTTCCTTGAATGCCTTATATTCGTTTTGGTATGAAAAAAACTAGTATTAGTTGCACCTTCTTTAACCCATTTAACTTTTGATTTCTGTCTCATTAGAGTATTAGCTTGCATCTCTCTACTAGCATGTTCATTTTGAGCTTCAATTAAATTAGCCAAAACATCTACATCAAAAGGATGATTGTCTGAATGTTACATTGCATTGTTAACCTTTTCTTCAGCTTCTTTTATTTTAGTTTGTACATTTCCAAACACACTCCAGTTCCAGTTATTTAAGACTTTCTTCAATTTTTTTAATTTCTGCATAAAGATGTAAGCAGGATCTCCAAACACCTTCTTAGACCAACATTCATTAACCACGGACAAAAAGGATGGATGATAAATCCACATTTTCTGAAATATCCTAGGAATATTCGTAGGTTTAGGAATACTAGCACAACCTCCCAACAAGGGTGCGTGATCTAACACTACTCTCAATCCAACCTTATATCACCAATCTCCATATAATTGTAGCCACTATTGATTAAAGACTGCTATGTCTAGTGTGCATAATATCTTGTTTCTCCCTTGTTGACAATTGGACCTTGAAAATTGTAACCCTGTTTTAAGTGCCTGAATTAATTCACAATTATCCAAACAAGTTGTGAAATCTAACATTGAAGATCTATTAGGAGGTTTACCACCAATTTTCTCATCTTGTAAAATAATTGCGTTAAAATCACCCAGAACAATCCATGGTTTCTTTAATTCACTAATTAGTTCCATCTCAGACCATATAAACCTCCTTTGAATTTTCTTCACATGTACATGAACACCAGATACTAAAACATCACCAATTAATGCTGACTGTAATCATTTAACTAGAAATAGATACAACTTGAGGTGTTTTTATATTTTTATTCCAAAATAACCATATGTTATCTTTATTATTTGAAGAAGTATTATGAATCACCATACTCTACATCCCTGATAGATTCAATTTATTACAAAATGAAGCACTACAAAATTTATTTTGGGTTCTGCTATATAAACTAAAGAATGACTAAACTGATTAACTAAAGACCTTAATTTGTCTTGAGACCTAGGTCTTCACAAGCCCCTGACATTCCAAAATATTATCTTCATTTAATAGAATGAGGGTTATTAGTACCCCCTTTTCCTTGTTTTTTCCTGAAGTTGTATTTATTATTAGTAGGAACAGGTTTCGTTACCTTTGTGTGATCAATTGGACTCTGAGAAGTATAAGAAGAAGAAGTTGTATTAGTGACCATTTCTTTTTCTAAAATCTTATACCATGAAGTAATGTTAACTGCTTCATTGGAAACTTGACCTGTCTTCCCATCTATATAGTTGATAGTGTTGTTAATTAAACTGTTTGCTTCTGCTATTGCCAAGACTTTGGGTATTTCCATAATGATTGTTTCCATTTTTATTCCACTCTCTTTACATTCTTGAGAACTAAATCTTGCTTTAATTGATGCATTATCTTTAGCAGTTACCTTGAAAGTTAGTGTTTCATGAATAGTATTGACTATGGAGTCTTCACCTTCACATTCTGTTCTGTCATAAATATCAAAGGGAGGTTGTCTATGCTTTGCTGATGCTGTAATATTCTTCTGACTAACATTATTTCCTCCAGAATTATTTGTTTTAATTTTATTCTTCTTCACACGACATTCAGTGATGAAGTGTCCTACAATCTTACAAGTACTGCAAAATTTTGGACAGTCTGGAATTAAAACATCCTGAAAGAAGCCACCAAATTTAGTACCAATCCATACTTTATTTGGAATTGTGTGAGCAAAATATACTTCCACAAGAACATTATCATAATATCCCACATCACACGTTGCAGTTGCAGCATCAAGCTTAATTGGAGTACCAATTTCCTTAAAGATTGTGAAAAGAATTTGCTCCTTCCAGAATTCCAGACCTAAACCAGGAAATCTAACCCAAACAAAAGCTTTAGAATTTCTTTATTTGTTGGACGAAAATTTGAAACCCAATTTTTGACTTAAAGTACTTGATTCGTAACATCCCATGTTTTTGATTTAATACATGCTCTATCAATTTCATTATCTAGTTTAATAGTGAAGAAACCCCTTCCTAGTGGAATAAGCTTACAATCACCAACCAATTTCCATTGATTCCTTAGAATTACTACAACATCGACAAACTTAATTTTCTGTAAATATAGTCTTCCAATTAGAGAAAAAAATCCATGGATTTACCTTTCTTCAAAGAGATCATCAGGTATTTCTATCGATGGAACTTTTTTTCCATCCATAAAACCTAACTTTACTGAATTATTATCAACATTAACAGGTGTTTCAGGACAATAATTCATGAAAAAAAACTTGAATTAATGATTGATAATGATTAAAGACATGAAAACAAGAAGGAATTAATCAAAAAAATCACCTGAATGAATCTGGATTGAGCACTGAAAACTAGATCTGAGATGAAAATTTCGCCAAGTTCGTCGTCTATCTGCAGAGCTCAACTCAGTTTGATCCCCCCAGCTCTCTCACATCCAACATATTCCCACATTCGGAAACGTCTTTTTGGTACTCCACTACGTACCTTTTCTTCTTTATTTTTATTACCTATGCATTGACAGGGAATTTAATGGTCACACGTTCTTATATGTAACCAAGTTAGCGCACTACCCTAAATGGATTGTTCAGTATGTAGCTGCCGGGATAAAAAAAAAGGGGTCCATGACATAAAAAAAAACTTTATTGAATGGATATTGGTTTCTAGTATCCTTGTAAGGCTCAAATATAACCTTACTTGTATCCTTCTCGTTCAATTTATCCAATGTCATCTGGTTACTGTCAACTTCATTGCTTGGGTACGAGAAGAACTATTGTAAACATATGTCATTGCGATGGGCATTCTTGGTACCCAATCATTGTTCAGGGTACCACGATGAGCCAACGCCGGAAAATGGTTTTATATCCATCCCTGGATCCAGAACATAAATACACATGTAAGGAATCAAACATTTATACCATTGTTACTAATAAAGAATCTAAAAACTAATTAGATAAAAACTATAAAGGTAAGGTAGACAGTGCCCCCAAAAATGTAATATTTTTGTTCTTACCTGCATAAGAGGCATATTCCCTCCCATCTGTACATCGACCTATCACTTGCTTGTCTCAAGTTCTTCCTTAAAAAGATAGTTGCACACGAATATTCACCAACGGTGTCGAGGTCCTCAAAAAGCTGGAGGTAATGGGCATTCATCAAGTTTCCTATTCTGTCAGGGAATATGGTTGTACCCAGGATGTTCATGAGAATTTATTTCATTGGGTGTTAGATTATCAGCTCTCATAGCATTTCCCTTGAAACACTCCCTCAAATCCACAAGTTTAAAGAACTTCAACTTCTGTTTTGTACCTGCATCAAATAGTTTTTAAATAACTTTTTCTTTCAGATCCAAAGTCTTATACATCAACTCCTTCAATGTCTTCCAACCCAAATCGGTGTTGTACCCTTCATTCACAGGTTTACCAGTCATAGGTAGACCCAAAATGTATTGTGTATCTTCTAGAGTTATGGCCATCTCGCCGAAGTGGAGATGAATGTATCTATCTCCAGGTAGTATATCTCCACAAAGGCCGAGATTGCCACTTTTTCAAGCACTGTCTAAGCAGAATCATCTGCTGTCAATAACTGTGACTGCAGAACAATTGCCTTCACTTGAGGAGCCAAATCATTGAGTCTCCAAGTAAGCATTGTACGAGAATTGTGAACAGTCATAATTCCACCTTAATTTTCTAGATCATGCACAACATATTTATATGTAAACTAATGTACCTAGAGTGTCATTTATGTTATGATTCCATATGTAGTAGCAGGATTTCCCACACTACACCCCTTACTCGATTTTGCTTAATTAATCCATTGAAAGATGTAAGATCAAGAATATTTATTGATTGAATTCATGAAGTATTTTACACGGGAAAATAGAATTACACTTAGAAGTTAAAACACTCTCAAACTTTTCTCTCTCTAATGACTTGCCCAACAATTCCAAAGAGATCCCCCTTACTGAGACTCATTTAGCCCTTTATATTGGGTAATACATAGTGGATGATGACTAAGCTCCCCTTTATTTTCGGGAATGTCTCGCGAAGTGTCGCAGATGCACAAACATTCACTCTCGCGACACTTCTTAACCCTCGCCAGTCTCACGTCTTCTTTATGTTTTGCACTGTCGTTATTCATTGCGTCGTTTATTTTAGCTCCCTGCGACTCCCTCGCGACGCCGTCGTTCATTAATCCCGCGAGCCTTGTACGTTGCGATATTATGATCCTACATCTTGCCTCTTTTTCCTTGAATATTGCTTGAAGAGCGATTTGAAGGAAAAATTCATTGTTGTCATATTCCTTGGTTTCAATTGGTGAAGGACGAGCGAAAGAATACTTTTCTTAAAAAGTACGTACTTGCCTCTATTATTTTGTGAAGTTCCGAAGCTTCTTTGTAATACATATGCGAAGTGCCATTTCTTGTCTCGGGAATTACAGAAAATAATCAATTTCGCAATTTCTCCTCGCCTATCAAGAAATACATTGTATATTTGGATTTTACTAAAGTTCTTTCCGTCGGGTTTCCTTGGATTTAGCAGTGACCGCTTACACGTGTCTATATTTACCTCTTTTGGGGTGCATTCAATGTTATCCGGTCATAACATTTTTCTCATCTATTTATAGGAGCATCCCTTGTGAAAAATTTTCTTTTTCCTTTTCATCTTCTTCATAAATCGCAAGTGTTCTTCTTCTTCATCGTTCGCAAGTGTTTGCTTATTGTTGTCTCTTATCGTCTTCTTCACCACCTTAACTATTCCCTACCCGGTTGTTACTCTCATGGCGTCCAGGTTTGTTAATTTTGCCACATCGGCTGATTTTGTAGTTGATCAAATTTGAGATTAGCTTTCTTTGTTGGAATCATCTTGGTATGATTAACTTTGTAGTTTTCTTTACGCCATTGTTGTTTAGCAAGAACCAACCCGAAATAAGTTTATCGTGAAGGACCCTCTTCTTTCTTTGGGCTCGCCATCGAAATCTACTTCGCAACAAGAATCCTTCGCACAACCAAAGCTCACTTCGCGAGCAAAATCTATGGCTTCAAAAAGACGATTGCAAGTGACAAGGTATTCAAGAAACATTTATTTTTTATCAACAATACATTGTTGCCTCTACATTTCTTATTTAATTTGTCATTCGTAGGATGATAAAACTACGGTCATGCTCCCAAAAGGCCTCGCTACTCCAAACTGTTACTCCCGACGTTCCATTTCCTTCATTCACACCTTCATCTCCTGGCTGCGAAATCTTCGCAAGATAATTTTGTGCCCCCTTCCCCTGGTAATATTACCAACGACAATATTTCTATACCTCAACTCCTCATAGACCAAGTTCCTTATAACTTGTCCTACTACAAACGATCTTATACCTCCTCATGCTATCAATATCCCTGTTATTTCTCCAATCACTTCTCTCCTGAAACCTCCTCTTCTCATGAGGTTCCTTTGTGAAGGACGACTCGTCTTCTTTGTTTGAACAAATTCCTCTAGCTGCGGAAAATTTGGAAGGGATAGATGTGGCCTTTAAGGTCCTTTCGATCTCGTGAATGATGCCAAAAAGACTGGCGATCTGTCAAATCCAACGTCTGCGAGATTTTAAGCAAGCACCTTGGTTCTGATAAGGTCTCGCAAGCATCTTTGGTTCAAGAGATTAATAAGTTGAAGGATGATCTCCAAGTTATGACCGCGAAGTGCAATAGTCTTCACCTTGAAAATCAAAAATTTCACAACCTCTCGCTAGATCGTGACAATCTTTTCAGAAAAAAATGAGGAGTTAAAAGGTATACTCTCGCAACTCCCCCTTTTTTTTTTTTTTTTTTTTTTTTTTACAACTCAAATTCTTGTTCGCCCACCAAGCATTAAACCAGAAACGAATAATGGAGATATATCGGATGGAGTCCATTGTTGAAGAAGTTCGAGTTGAGAGAGATGGTTGGATGGAGCAATATAATCTCTTAGATAATCTTCATACTTATGCGGTGATCAAATAAATAACTTGTCGAAAGAGAATTTTGATTTATCGCAAAAGCAAGACTTGTTAAGTAATGATTTATCTCGCCTCTCTTATGCTTTGACTAAATCGATTTGGAGTTGCAAACTTTATCGGATGAGAATCGAACTCTTTCGCAAGAGAAACGTTCTTTGTTGAATAAGGTGGCGAACTATTCGCAGCGAGTATGATGCTTGTCAAAAGTTATGTGAAGAACACGAACAAGTTAAACATACTTTGAAAAACCAACTTGAAGAAATTCTTGTGAGAGAGATAAACTTATTCAAGGTAGAATAACGTTGAGTGTAAAAGCGAAGCAATTCCAAGAACAATGTGTCAAATTAGAAAAATCCAACTCTACTCCTCGCGATCGAAAACTCCATACTTGTTTCCAATGAAAAGAATTTGCGATCTCGATTGAAAGGCTTAGTGGGAGATTCATTTGATGATGTCATGGACCGCTTGGGGAATAATTTCGCAGACTTTAATTCAACATCTTTCTTCTCAAAAGGAAGGTAGTCAAATTATTTGACTATCTTAATTTATGTGTTTATTCCATGAATGCTTTATTACCACGAAAATGCCAATAATGTTCGATAAGAATTTTCTCGATCTTGTGTATTTGTTATGCAGACTCGAGAGAAAGCTTCGCTCCACTATCTCCACCCTCGGTCCGATTATTCTAAAACTCGCAAGGAAAACGGACTACTCTCGCGTCTCTTGCTCGTTCTCGTGACCGTGCGGAGCGAAGATTTGATTATATGTCTTATTGTAAGGACATTGATAGTAAGAATCGTCAAAAGGCATTGCTTCGCCAATTCCCTCTTAAAGCGGAAGTTCTTGTGAATAATATTTTCTTTGTCCAAGTCTCTTGATCCTATACATGTTGATCCTCCGGAAGTAAGTGATGATGAAGTCCCTAATCCTCCGATAGTGATTATGACTATGAAAGCGCGAAGATCTCTCGATAAGGAAGTCGTCAATGAAGATCCGAATAGAAAAATTTACGATAAAAGTCCGCAATTGGCGAGAACAAAGGTGATGAAAACATTTACGAAGAAAATCCATCAAGCTGGCGGATGTGAAGGCGATAAAGGCGCAGAAAAGCCTCAACCATCCTCTGTATTTGATAATGCAGATGTAGAGGGTTAAATTCTCTTTGTAATTTGTTAGAATTCTTCGTTGTTTGAGTGACTTAACTCTTTTGATTGAGTAATTTCCATATTTCTTTCTTCCTTTCTTAGTTAAGACCATCTTACGAGCATGTTCGCTCATTGAATCTTTTATTAAGTAAATCCATCCCAGTCAGGGATTTGATTTTAATTCTTCTCTTGCGACAAAGTCGCGAGCCATGCCTTTACATTTTCGATGCAGAGGCCCATTGACCTTGCCTTATCATTTTGTGTGGTCTTCCAAGTTAGACCTCCTAGTTAGAGGTCTTCCCCTGCCACCTTTCATCGCGACAAAATCGCAGGACGTCTTTACACTTGCATGTAAGGACCCATTGATCTTGTCTTATCATTTTCCAAGTATTTTTGCCTCTGCAGGATGTTTTAGTTGCGACAATATGACAGGCCTATATATTCTTGCGAACATAAAGCCCCATGACATTGCTTAGTCGTGCGGCGAAATCGCGGGGACGTCCGTACACTTTCGTGTAAAGACCCATTGATCTCGCCTTACCCTCGCGTTAGTATTATTGCCTCTGCAGGATAATTGCACAAATATGACGAGCCTAAATTTTCTTGCGAAAACATAGCCTTATGACATTTGCGTCTGTTTTGACACCCCCCCTAATGGAGAGCGTCGCCCTTATCATCTCCCCGGTTGCCCCTTCGAGGAGGCGAAACATCGGCCATACAAGACTAGCTCCTCCCATCCGGTCTTAACAACAACCGAGTTGTTTTATGACCTCTTATCCCTTATACCTATAGGGTTTATGGTTACGAGGTTTGCACCCTAAGTGGAGTTTTCTTCGGGCGAGTGCAACATATGCCAAGACTTGCCAAGAATGGCCGGGGGTAGGTTCATCCATCCCGGGCACTCGGCTCAACCGTGTACCTCGGCGCCTTGAGCATACAACGACTCCTTGAAAGAGACCCTCGGTCGCCCAACCGAGTATAACCTACATATATAGTTGGGAATCCAAGGTACCTCTTCCGGATAGGCTTTCATGGGCCCCAAATTTCCATGACTCGGGCTTCGGGAGCGGTGTAACCTTCCCCACGAGCCATGTCGAGAGATACCCCCTTATATGACGCACTTTAGGTCTTACATTTGCCTCTTACGAAATGTTATTCGCGAACTAGGGTGTACGCCATAAAGGTTCGTCCCATTCATTCATTCTTTTATTCAATCATTCTTCATCATTTGCTATTTTGCTTGCGAGGTATTCGCCAATTCATTCATTTAATCATTCATTATCTCTTGTTGTTTTGTTAAGCCATTCATGACTTTTTTGTTATTCTTGTCGCGAGATCTTCGCGTATTTTCTCTGCATTTTACTGAATGTCGCAAATATCTTGCGAAGAAGTACTTCATCTTGATTCCTTTTTCCTCTCTCAATTTTACGGGTAATATTTCTTTAGATATAACCTATTCCATGGTCTATCCAACTTTTGTCCCACATCTCTTCCTTCGGGATCCATCAATCTATATGCCCCTGTACCAACTACTTCTTTGATGATATACGGTCCATCCCATTTTCTCGCCAATTTGCCTCCACTTTGATGTTGATATATTGGGGTTTCTCGCAACACCAAGTCTCCTGGTTGGAACTCACGTATTTTGACACGCTTGTTATATTCTCTAGCCAGTCTTCGTTGATAATTCTCCATGTGTCGCAAGGCCTTTTCTCGTTTTTCTTCCAATTCATCCAACTTGATTAGAATGTTGCTGCTTGTTGAGATTTTCTCCCAGGACCTCTTTTTGGTTGTCGGAATCACGACCTCTGGGAGAATCTTGCTTCCCTCCAGTAAGTTAAGCAAAAAAGGGGACATTCACTGGTGGCTTCTCTTAGTTGTATTATAAGCCCATACATCATTGGGTACTTGTTCGCACCATCCCCTATTGTGTCCTTCCAACTTTTTCTTCAATATATCAGCAATTGTTTTGTTGGTTGCCTCCGCTTGACCATTGGCTTGTGGATATAATGGAGTTGATTTTCCACATCTTATCTGAAATGCATTGAGTAGCAACTCTATATTTTGCCCTTCAAACTGCTTCCCGTTATCGGATACCAATTGTGCGGGGATCCCAAATCGCATATAATATTTTCAAATATGAAAGTAAAAATATCCTTATCGCGAATGTCTTTGGACCGCTTTCACCTCTGCCCATTTTGTGAAGTAGTCACATTACGACAATTAAGTATCTTCTTTGTCTGTTCCGGTAAGAATGGTCCCACAATGTCTAAACCCCATTTTCCAAAAGGCCACACACTTCTCGAAGAATTTAACGTGCTCCCGGTGCATGTATCTTCTTCCCGTGTCTTTGACAATCTTCGCGAGCGTACGGATATTGCTTTCGCGTCCTCATGCATATATGGCCAATAATATCCTTGCGTCTTTGCCTTATATGCCAAAGATCTCCATACATTTGTGATTTCCGGCATCCCCACTATGCGAGCATCTTCAATATGGTTTCTCCTTCTTTCCTTGATAGACATCGAAGCGAGGGCCCCTCAAAACGTCGATAAAGCACGCCATCTCGTAATTCATAATTTGTTGCCGGCTTTTTAACTTGTGTGCTTCAATCTATTTCTTGGTACCTCGCCTTTCATTAAGTACGCGTGAAGTTCCACTCTCCAGTCTTCCTCGCGACCTTGCATTTCATCTACCACCATCATTATATCTGCTTCTTGTCCCTCCTCTTTATTAATTGATGGCGCCCGTAGCGTATTTTTGTATTTTGATATTCCTGTGGTTGGAGTGTTTGTCATCATACTTGATATAAAGGCAAAAGCGTCTGTGAGTCTATTATCTCTCCTTGATATGTGCCTCCATTTTATTTTCGGTATACATCTTTGACAACATACATACAAGCTTCTGCCTTACGTAGAGATGGATCATTTGTAGCATACTTCTCATTATACGACAAATTGCTAATTGCGAGTCTTGGTAATCCTCACATTCTCCAGTTTCATTTCTATTGCGAATCGTAGAGCATGTATTATAGCTTCATACTCCATTTCATTATTGGTAGACTCAAATTCCAATCTAAAAGCAAAAGCTAACTTATTGCCTTAAGCGAAATCAACAATTCCCACTCCTTTACCTTCTCCATTGGATGATCCATCCACTAATATTTCCACCGATCCGCTCGGTTAACAAATCTTTTGGATCTCCATGCTCTTCTTCTACATCCATCATTTCGTCCCTTTGCTTCATCTTCCTCCAAAGTGAAAATCTGCGACAACCTGTGACTTGGTTGAAGATAATATTTCATATTTGAGTTTATAATGGCTTATTTGAGCATTCCATCTTTCGACTCTTCTGATCTTTTTGAATTTTTCATTGCGGCTCGATTGGTACCTTCGTTACCACTTTAACGGTATGTGCACGAAAATATATCACGAAGTTTAAACAGCGCATAGACTAACGCCAGGATTAGTTTTTCAATCTTGAATAATTTCTTTACGCAGCATTAAAAGTTTCTTGATATAATAGATTGGTTTTTCTACTCTGCGTCCATTCGCGATAAAAGCGCACTTAAGGCATGCGATGTTGTCGCGAGGTATATTAATAATTCCTCTCCTGGTTACGCATACGCATAATGGATATATCCATTAAGTGCTCTTTAATCCCTTGTAAAGCCTTTTCACATTCGTCAGTCCACTTAAATTTGATCCTTTTTTCAAAACCTTTGAAAAAGTGTTTACATATCGAGATGACCATGAGATGAACCTTCCTAGTGATGCTAGTAACCCATTCGACTTTTGAACATCCTTTCTTTGTCGCGGTGTTGGCATATCGTGAGCTGCTTTTACTTTCGGGTCAACATGTATTCCTTCCTTTGATATAATGTAACCCAAGAACTTCCACTGACGCTACTCAAGGTACATTTTTACGGATTGACTTTGATGTTGAAACGCCTCATTTGTTCAAAAATTTCTTTCAAGTCTCTTTACATGATCTTACCTTTTTACTTTTTACTAGCATGTCATCTCGTATACCTCTAGTGTTTTATGTATCCGATCTGCGAATACTTTTTCTACCATCCTTTGATATGTTGCTCAGCATTTCGCAAACCAAAAGGCATTTTAGTATAGCGGTATAATCCTCTTGGAGCGAAGAAAGCGAGTGTGCTCTTGGTCTTCTTGGCGAGAGGAATTTGATTGTAACCTTTGTATCCGTCAGTGATGATACTCTTTCATTCCGCCGCCCGATTCGACTTCATTTGTGGGATGTACGGTAATGGAAAACTGTCTTTAGGGCAAGCTTTATTTAGATCGGTGAAATCAATGCAAATCCTTATTCCCTTGTTCTTCTTTGGAACTATAACCATATTAAGCTATCCACTGGGGTATTTTGCTTGTCTAATAATTCACGTCCGGCATCTTGTGAGTTCTTCTTCTATCCGAGTGTGATATCTTTGTTGCTATCTTTCTAATTCTTTGTTTGAATGGCTTCACATTTTTATCGATTTCCAATTTGTGACAACTGCTTGATGGATCTATACCGGGCACTTCATCCATATCCCATAGCGAAGATATCTTTATAATCCATGCAATAGATCGATGGTTCTTTTCTCTTCATCCGCTCCCATGTTAGTTCCAATCTTTAGCATCTTGGGTTTTTCCTTAGTTCCAATATTCACTTCTTTGGTTTTGCTCTGCTTGTGACGTAAGCTGGCCTTCGGTTCTCCCATAGGGAGTCGGTCCTTTTGGTTCTTTCTTGAAGATCATTTTCTTCTCAGAGATCTCGCTAGGTATGCCTTTTCCTTCCTTCGCTCTTATCATGTAAACTCTGAATTCTTCTTCTTTCTTAGCCGCCTTTGCTAGCTTTTTGCGATGCTTTGATATATTCCTTCGCTTGTTTACTTGTTCTTCGCAACATTTTACTTCATTTTGATAGTATATTCTTCCTTTAGCAGCATCCCCTTTGATTTCGCTGATTAGGTTGGTGTAGGAAACTTGATACATTGATGAAGCGTCGGCCTGACTTTTATTGCATGTACCCATGGTCTTCCAGTAATATGTTATACGGTGATTCCATATCCCGACACTCATCGTCACTGTGTTTCAATTTCCCCTAACGAAATATGTATTTTTATCTCCCCCTTTAACTTTTGTTATAGATTTACCAAAACCTTGAATATTGTATGTAGCGAAAATCATATCTTCATCTTTATATCCCATCTTTTTGTAAGCGTGATAAAACATGATGTTCACCGGACTCCTGTATCAATTAAAACTCCATTCACTACCCATGTTTTCACTTTGTGTTCTCTAGTTCCTCTCTTTCCTTGTACGCGTTTATTGCAATTACCGGTGGAGATCGTGATCCAAGTTTTCTTTGAATATTTCCTCGATCGTAAAAGTTATCTCTTGCTTTTCCCAATCCTTCAAAGGTGATGTTATTTCTCTATCTGTAATCTTCTTTCCTTCAAAATCTCGTTTGTGTATTCTTCCTACGATATTTTCATGAAATTCACTAATCATTACTCTTGTGTCTGTCTTTGCATGCCATATCTTTTCACTCAATTTAAGATTTTCCTTGCTCATTTTCGATTCAAACAACTTCAATCGCAATTTTCTCTCCTTTACAAATGATCGTCCCTGTTTCTAGCGCATATGTAGTAGCAGGATTCCCCACACTACACCCCTTACTCGATTTTGCTGAATTAATCCATTGAAAGATGTAAGATCAAGAATATTTATTGATTGAATTCATGAAGTATTTTACAGGGAAAATAGAATTACACTTAGCAAGTTAAAACACTCTCAAACTTTCTCTCTCTAATGACTTGCCCAACAATTCCAAAGAGATCCCCCTTACGGACTCATTTAGCCCTTTATATAGGGTAATACATAGTGGATGATGACTAAGCTCCCCTTTATTTTCGGGAATGTCTCGCGAAGTGTCGCGAGATGCACAAACATTCACTCTCGCGACACTTCTTAACCTCGCCAGGTCTCACGTCTTCTTTATGTTTTGCCTGTCGTTATTCATTGCGTCGTTTATTTTAGCTCCCTGCGACTCCCTCGCGACGCCGTCGTTCATTAATCCCGCGAGCCTTGTACGTTGCGATATTATGATCCTACACCATGTGTGACTTATTTAGGATACCAGATTAGAATATTGCCTCTAAACACCAAATTTTTGCAACGATATGATGTTGTTACAAAACCAGGACTTTACCACCATCTTGAAGAAATCCTTCACCAACTTTTTCAATTGGTAGTAGATCATCATCAAATTCAAAAACCATCTTAGGGTTAGGGTTAGGCTTAGGCTTAATGGTATACTTGGACTTTCTTATACACTTATGATTTTCTGTCAACATTACTTCTTGTACTTCTTATATTGTTGTTGTTGTTGTTGTTGTGCTTGTACTTCTCTTTCTTCTTCTTTTTCTTCTTGTTGTTGTTTTTGTAGTTGTCTTGTTGTTGTTGTTGTTGTTCTGCTTCTGCTTCTTCATCTTCTTGTTGTTGTTCTTGTTATTGTTATTGTTGTTGTTGGTCTGCTTGTTGTTGTTGTTGTTGTTGCCAGTGTTGTTTTTCCTCCTCTTTTCTTGATGTTGTTTTTATCAATGTTGTTCTTGTTGTTATTGTTGTTCTGCCTATTCTTCTTCTTGTTGTTAATATTCTTGATGTTGATACCGTTATTATGCTTGTTATTCTTGTTATTGTTGTTGTGCTTGTTCTTGTTGCTGAGGTTGATGTTGTTTTGGTGCTTGTTCTTGTTGATGTTCTTGTAGTAATTTTTGTTGTACTTTTGGTTGTCGTTCTTATGTTTACTGATGCTGCTCAAGTTTGCAGGTGTATTCGTAGATCAGGGATATCGAAATACTGATTCCATATTAATGTATTCATAAGTTGATCTTGACTATGCATAAAACTTTCATCTGGGTCTATATCAAACCTACTTCATTCATGCATGTATCATCTATGAGTGCTTCCATGAGTGACTCATTCATGGATGGTTCTTCCATGACTGGTAGGACCAGGATTGGTAGGCCACTGTTGGTGGGACCATGATTGGTGGGTTCACCGCTGGTAGGACCATAGATGGTGGGTCAACAATTGGTCTTTATGTAGTTGGTTGGTCCATGATATGTGCACGTCTCTTCTTCTTCTTCTTCTTCTTCTTCTTCTTCTTCTTCTTCTTCTTCTTCTTCTTCTTCTTTTATATTCCAAACCTGTTGGAGGCGTTCAAATTCTTACCAAGATGATCACCCAAAGGAATATCACCTTGTTCATTTAAGATCCCTTTTCTTTTTCTGAAATTATAGTATGATATGTAATAGTTAAATTTAACATGATAACATCCATGTTTATTGATCACTTTATCAAGCTAACAGAAAAGCAGCATCCAGTAGTAAATCAGACTAAATAAAGTTAGTTGCAGAACATGTAATAACTAGCCTCAAGTTAGGTCAGTTCTGAGATTTAGTCCTTAGCATATTGTTAAATTTGGTAATTGCTATTGAGAATGCTAAATTTGGCAATTGCTATTTGAGGATGCTAAATGTGGCATTCAACTGTCGCCCATGTGCTATAATTTAGCTTTAGCAAGGACCACTATGAGCAAAATTATAGCACACACGCATCTCTTGACAACATCGTGGATGGTCTAACAAACTTAGAATTGCATGTAAATAACTTAAAGTTATTGAAAATGGTAAAAATTATTCAAAGATTTTTTATACCTTTTACGGTCCCACCAAACAGTTCCATAATCTTAGGGCTGGAACTGGGCATCAAAAACACTAAAATAGTAAGGGGAGCGACATATGGCAAGTGAGAGATGTAAGCACTATCAATATGTAGGAAGATAGCTCGGTTCAAGAATTTCCTATAGAAATAGCAAAACCAAACCATCCAAATAACCCCAATCTGGCTAGAGATCTAATCCAACAGCATACACTCACATGGAACATACCCTATGGACCAATAAGCTTTAGCAAGAGAAAGAAACCTCTCTTCCAACACAGGGAAGATGTTATTAGGTGGAGACACAAAAGGCGAACATTCTCTAGTCGGTTCATGTTTAGACTTTTAGCCAACAACCAACAAAACCAACACAATTCTGGAATATCCATACATCCCCAAGAGTTCAAATATTGTTAATTAATAGATGGATGCACAGTTTTATCATCCCTTGCCTGGAAAGAATTGCTCAAGTGATTAATGATACTCTACATGTATCTTGTATGTTCTCTTAATAGGAGGAAACTTCAACACATTTCTTTGTTGAGACCCCCTCTTGAGAAGGAGAAAACTTTAAAACATTTCTCTTGAACATTGTTTATAATATTTGCTTTGAAGTTGAACTTCCATCTCCAAAATTATACAACTAACAAGGAGACTTTAATGTGGGATAAAGGTCAAAACATGAACATTGACTTTAACAAGGAGACTTTATAATATTTTCTTTATTTGCTTTGAATTTCTCTAAAAACACCGCCTTCTCAGAACATTGACCAAACCAGAACAGGAGGGATAAAGGTTAACTTTAATGTGGCTTACAACCAGCACTCAAACGTGCTGGAATAGGTATAGTGTTGAGAGATTATGATGAAAAATATATGTGTTGCAATATAATTCCATAGATAGCAGAAGTAGGCAAAAACTGAATTAACAAAGAAACCATAGACAATCCAGACTTCCAGTAACAAGTTTATCGCAGAGAAAATGGGTAGCAAC
>JAJJWW010010837.1:0-27067 GCA_023531295.1 Papaver armeniacum
AAAAGTGGGTGTTACATTTTTTTGTAGCGGCTTTGTGGCCGTTGCGATTTTTTTTTGTAACGGCCCTCGTAATGAGGCTTGAGCCGTTCTGAATTTGCCACGTGTGCTGCCTCCGGAGCCGTTACTGAATTTTTTTTGCAACGAGGGGATGTTTGCTTGACTCGGGGCCGTTACTTAACTTTTTGTAACATCAAAAAAACTGCCAGTTAACCTTGACACTGGTCAAGGCCGGGCGAGTTCATTTTTCTATGAGGAAATAAGTAGGAATTCCAAAAAACTACTGCATACACCTTTCATTTCATCCTCCACAATCAACAATATTTTCTTCAATCAAATTCATCTCACATTCAATCAATTCTTATCACATTCAAATAGCTTAATACAAAAAAGAACTTAAATTCTTCTAAGTATCAAAATTTTTGTTAAGTATGAAATACTAGGGGATACTAAGTATCAGTTCATAGAAATTCTTATGTTCACAAACTCATCTAACTTAGAAACACATAGAAACTTACAAAACTTGCATCTGCTCTCCAACCTAATGACTGCGTTGTTCTCCAACATTTCTGCTCCAAACTTGCAACAGAGCATCAATTCAATTAACCTGCAAACACAAAAAATATCTATTTAGATGTCGGAAGTATGCACAACAAAACTATAGGGGAGAAATTATGAGGTTACTGCTGCAAGGTAGTAAGAGAGGTGGAGCAGGCAACTTACGACATCAGCACCAGCAGCCACAACTTATATGAATTCTTTAGTTCCAGACCTTGCAATGGTACCATGGTTGTTCACCAAAAAACAACTAACCAGAAAAACAACTTACTTGTATCAGAATTTTGTTGATTCTTCCCACCAGCGCAATACGTCGCAAGTATAAACCGAGTGTCAAAGCCACAAATTTAAACGTAATAGTTTAAGTATAATAACCAAGTGAAGTACTTACCAGGGATTGATATTTCTACTGCTTCAACTGACCTTGTGTGAAGTCCCTGTGCATTTACATATAACATAACAAAAACCACCTACATATATATAAAAAAAAATGATGAACTGAAAGAAAATATCCATTCATAAGCCGGTTTGTGTTCACATATATAGAAAAAAGTTACATTGGACCAAAAAAAGTTGCTTCAGGTAAATCTCTTTTTATGCACAGCTGCATAAGAGTATGCGCATCAGTTAGCATACGTACAAAAGTGTGAACTGCCAAAAAAATCAAAAAAAAAGATCCTAGGATTATGCGCATCAGTCAGCATACGTACAAAAGTTTGAGGCTGCGCAAGTATAACAAAAAGATCTGTATAAGTCAAGGCAGATATTAAGCGATGCTCAAAAGGCTGAGATCGATTAGCTCAAAAGAAAGGGACTGTGTGTCTTTGCTTGAGAGGCACATCTTTGGATGAAGCACATATCCTCCGATTCCGACATCTCCGAAGGTTCTTTTGCATACTTGTTAGCTTTTCGCGAGTGATTGCATACGGCATGAGAATATCATCGATACATACCTTGGCAAGATGTATAGGTATAAGATCTCCTTGAAACTGATCTGCTAAAGCACCGGTCTGAGCTCACCGATTGCAACTACTTCATTCTCGAAGTTCAGCAACGAATAAAGCGGTCCACCACGTGCTCTTGATGAAGCTGGTGATGCAGAATTCCCAGCAGGTGAACTTGTGGCGGACCGGAAAATTACGCCTTTGGCGCGTTGCCCCGCAGGCAGTAATCTCCCCGGTGCGCCATGATGAAGCTACGATCCGGGCCTCAAAGCTAGGCAAATGCACGTTCAATTGCCCTTGCAAGCATGCTCGTGGAGCATGATGCATCTAACTTAAGCTTCCACAATTTGTTCCAACTTACCCTTGTCCCGCAAAAGGGTTTAAGGCCATAAGGCCAATGCCAATGCATTTTTCATGCGTCTCGGCTTTACCTTTACGTAGGGAATTCATAAATGAATTTCCTAGATAACCGAGCAACCGTCACATTGTTGTGTCTTGTCCGGGCATAAGCCTTAGACTTTAGCGTAGGCCACACCAAGCCCTTGCCATTTCCCACGTTACCTCGCTTACCATCTCTTTATAACTTGATAGGAAGTATGAGCATCCACTTACTTGGCATGCAACTAAGCCTCATCAAGTCTCGGCCACAATCATCTCTTGCGTCGAGCTACCAAGCTTAGATGATATGAGGGGCCAACGTCTTTGGACCAAACAATCTTGCAACTCATTGCGGCTGCCTGCGTACCCTTCCCTACTCTAAAGGGATCAGCACAGACCGTAGTTCATCCTCGAAGGGACAAGCAACTTATTCTAACTCGTTTGCTAGGCCGTGGCCAAGCAACGCAGTGTTAATGGCCTAGTCAGGTGTAGTAGTTTAGTCAAAATGCATCCAAGTGATGCATGTTCGGTCTGCAATATGGCATAACGATGCCTAAGCACCAAATGCCGTATTCGCGAGGCTACGCGACTATAAATGAGCCTTAGGCATCATTTATACTCTTAAAACTAAGCTATGAAGCTTACTTGGTGCATAGTCGCATATGCACCATCAACCAACTACCCCTCCCTATATATGTTTTAATGGAATTTCTACAAGTATGAAAAGGGGACAAAAATATTTCATCAACTCCCCGTTTACTATTCATGGCCGTTGCCATGTATTTTCTTGTATACTTAGGCCAAGATGGCTGGTCACTACCAATGCCAACTCCGATGTCCGGCCATGTTGGCCGTCCCACTGCCAACCCGATGTCTGGCCATGTTGGCCGTCCTCTGCTAACCCGATGTCCAGGCCATGTTGGCGGTCCCATACCTAACCCGATGTCAGGCCATGTTGGAGTCCATCGCTCAACCCGATGTCCGGCCATGTTGGTCATCGATTTCAAGGTCATCTACCCAACTGACCTAATGCATCATTTGATGCAAGATTGGCTCTTGGCCAATGTAGCTTCCAACCAATGCCATATTGGCCTTAGCCAATATGCATATGCGATGTGCCTTACTTGGCACGGGATATGGCCTAGGGCCAAATGCATCTCACCATGCAAAGGAAGCTTTGGATGAAGCTTCATCACAAGCAAATGGCGCATCTTTTAGCATGCGCCATGCTAAAAACACTGGGTGTTACATTATCACACCCTTGAAAGAATTTCGTCTAGAAATTCAAAACCAAAACTATTGTGGACAATCTCTTCGAGTTGGATTTGAGCAAAAGTCCCATACCAGGATGCTCGAAATCACGGGTTTCTTCAAGTTGTCATGAACAACAGTTTAGACCTTCGAGCACATGTCCCATACCACCTGCCCAGGAATCAAAAGTGCCCACAACAATACCAGAATCGCGATTGGCCGGTGCAAGAGGATATCTCGACAAGGTATCCTGAATGTGCATCCCATACTACACACTCGGGAATCCCTAAGGTTCACAAGTTGGAAGGTGTCATCAAAATGACAAAATTTTAGCACATCTTTGTGTGGATCAAGTATTCAGTTGCCCACCGTCCACTCGGCGGTCATCCAGTTGCCACTCGTAAGTGGGATGCTTTTGGAGCTCGACAACGCACACCCTTGGCGGTGCCAACGTGTGGGGATGATCGGTCCCATTGTCTACCCACCGTCCCGGACGGTCTTCCGGATGCTCGTAAGCGGGGTGCCCACAGAGGCTGAGCAATCTCACAGTACTTGAACAAGCTCAACTCGATTCTCATAGTAAGCGCAAAGCGATTTACAAACTCTTCCGCGCAAAAGTTGGCCTACTCTCCAACTTTATGTTTCCATCAAGGAAAATACTCGCCAATGAGTCCACTCCGCACAAGTCCCTAGAGTTTTCTCGGAACTTGCTCGATACCATCTGTGGTGGATAGGAAAATTACGCCTTTGGCGCGTTGCCCCATGAGCGGTAATCTCCCCGGTGCGCCATGATGAAGCTACGATCCAGGGCCTCAAAGCTAGGCAAATGCACGTTCAATTGCCCTTGCAAGCATGCTCGTGGAGCATGATGCATCTAACTTAGCTTCCTGTTGTTCCAACTTACCCTTGTCCCGCAAAAGGGTTTAAGGCCATAAGGCCAATGCCAATGCATTTTTCATGCGTCTCTGGCTTTACCTTTACGTAGGGAATTCATAAATGAATTTCCTAGATAGTGAAAGCAACTGTCACATTGCCGTGTCTTGTCCAGGCATAAGCCTTAGACTTTAGCGTAGGCCACACCAAGCCCTTGCCATTTCCCGTTACCTCGCTTACCATCTCTTTATAACTTGATAGGAAGTATGAGCATCCACTTACCGGCATGCAACTAAGCCTCATCAAGTCTGGCCACAATCATCTCTTGCGTCGAGCTACCAAGCTTAGATGATATGAGGGGCCAACGTCTTTGGACCGACAATCTTGCAACTCATTCGGCTGCCTACGTGCCCTTCCCTACTCTAAAGGATCAAGCGGAGACCGTAGTTCATCCTCGAAGGGACAAGCAACTTATTCTAACTCGTTTGCTAGGCCGTGGCCAAGCAACAGTGTTAATGGCCTAGTCCGTGTAGGCCGTTAGTCAAAATGCATCCAAGTGATGCATGTTCGGTCTGCAATATGGCATAACGATGCCTAAGCACCAAATGCCGTATTCGCGAGGCTACGCGACTATAAATGAGCCTTAGGCATCATTTATACTCTTAAACTAGTATGAAGCTTACTTGGTGCATAGTCCGCATATGCACCATCAACCAACTACCCCTCCCTATATATGTTTTAATGGAATTTCTACAAGTATGAAAAGGGGACAAAAATATTTCATCAACTCCCGTTTACTATTCATGGCCGTTTGCCATGTATTTTCTTGCATAACCGCCAAGATGGTGGTCACTACCAATGCCAACTCCGATGTCCGGCCATGTTGGCCGTCCACTGCCAACCCGATGTCTGGCCATGTTGGCCGTCCTCTCGCCAACCCGATGTCCGGCCATGTTGGCGGTCCACACGCCAACCCGATGTCGGCCATGTTGGCCGTCCATCGCTGACCCGATGTCCCGCCATGTTGGCCGTCCGGTTTCAAGGTCATCTACCCAATGACCTAATGCATCATTTGATGCAAGATTGGCTCTTGGCCAATGTAGCTTCCAACCAATGCCATATTGGCCTTAGCCAATATGCATATGCGATGTGCCTTACTTGGCACAGATATGGCCTAGGGCCAAATGCATCTCACCATGCAAAGGAAGCTTTGGATGAAGCTTCATCACAAGCAAATGGCGCATCTTTTAGCATGCGCCATGCTAAAAACACGGGGTGTTACAGAACTTGTCGCAGCTGGTGATACAGTATTCCCAACAGGTGAACTTGTTGCAGCATGTGAACCTGTTTGAGGTGAAGCAGAAACATTGCATGGAGTATGCGAGGCTACAACTCTTGAGGTGCTTGGAACGTTTGAGCCAACTGATACTAGAATTGCAGATTTGATTTCTTCCACTACACCACACAACTTCACAAAGCCATCAATCAGAACACACACCTTGCCACCTATTTCTTCCACCATCCCACCAAGACCACCCTCCTTCGCTTTGGTTCATTTACCTTGTGACGTGGCTGGAGCAGAAAGATTGATTTGCGTACGAGATATAGGACCAGAGCAACGAACCCGTCCTCAGAATGCCCAAAAGCTTTAGTCATTGCACTAGGTTCTTCTACTGGAAGACATGCATCCTGTTTTTCTTTGATCTCATCTTGGGCCTTCTTGAGCTTCTCCTGTAGTGTCGAGCATAACAACCAAGTAAATTCTAATATCTTAAATATCTAGTACATGTTTTTAAAAGAGTTGAAATAACTGAAAAGTAAACCGACTCACAGCGAATGGCACCGCACTAGGTAAAATAGAACCACCTTCTTGTGTATGAGCTTTAACCCACACATCCTCAGGAGTTATCACTGCATCAGGATTTGCGGCCTCCTAAATTTACAAATACAATGTAAAATCATATAGTTTTCCATAAGGATGTTGAGGTAAGTTGTGAATATAATTGAGTTACAGCTAAGTTGTGAATATAACAAAGTTTGAGGTAAGTTGCGAATATACGTACCAGTTCAGCTCTCACCATAGCATGAGATTTGCGACCACTACAATGTGTGTAGCCATATTGTTGTCTTTTCCTCTTATGCTCGATTCTACTTTGCTTTTCCTTTTCTTCTCTTTCATTTTCGCAAAATTTTATCCAATCCTCTTCTTTGACATTTGGTGGAACATTTAGAATCCTTTCTTCATGAGTAGGGACAGGGTCATAGTAGGCATGGCGTAACTCACTCTTCAATCTCCTCCATGGACCAGAACCGGCCTTCAGAATATTTTCCTTTGATGTCTCAGGTACATCATATTCAACCTGGAAAGATAGAACAAATTAATGCCTTACTTATTTGCAATAACGATAAAAGAAGTTAAATGACAAGTGAAGAAAAATCATGTCTCAGGTAAGTATTGTACCTTTAGGGTTTTCCAAATATCATCCTTATACTTTGTATCAACAACATCCCAGCTTTTATATGAAATAGGCACATGTGTACGAGCCAAGGCGCCTCTTCAGTGACCTAATCTTTGTTGCGTTCCCGGAAACTGGTTGTCCATATTCATTGACCTCTCTGCTGCCATACCTTGTGAAATTCAAACATCAAAATAGGTAAAACCAAACGAGCTAAAAGAGAGCATCCACGTTAACAAAAGAAAGCTACCTAACACCTCAAAAAAATAAGTGATCAAACAAATAAAACCAAACAATTCACGAAAAAGAGAGCTAAGCGGCGTCATTGTATATATTATTGGGTAAGGTAAAACATATCGCAATTGTTTCGATTCAAAATGAATCGATAATGAGCGACTTTTTCAAATTCTCATTGTCATGAAGAACCGAGTGAAAAGATGTAGGAACTTCAAATTTATCTACTGAAGATGTTAACCCCCTGTCGTGAGTGCAACACCACAGACCATCCCTCTTGATAAGATCCTTTGAGTAGAACACTTGAGTAAGCCGGATGCAAGGATAAACGGCTCATCCACCACTCTATTTATGCTTTTCATTTTCGACAAGTTGACCTTTACAACCTTTGAAAGCGCATCAACTTTGCAAGCATTCTTATCTCCAACACTAACCCAATCACCGTAAAAAACAGTTTCTTCAAATTCCAAATAGTTCAAGTTGATCATATCTTTAATGAAGTAGTAATAAGTTATTTCTCGCTTCCGAAACCGAAAAAAAAGCTTGCGGTCTTGTAATGACTTTCATTGACACACCGCTATTACGTGATACATTCTTTATCCAGATTCTTGTTTACTAAAAGTAAACCCATTTACTTGGTATTTCTTATATGATTTGTGCCTTGAAGAGTGGTCCTTGCACGAGTCTCCATAGTGTTGAATCAGTTTCTTTGGCTTTTAATAATGTTATCTGACATGGCAGAGTCGAGTATCACAATCAAAACCATAACAAGTTGTATTCAAACCACTACTAAAAGCTTTAGGGAAACACAATTACCTCATCGCGCAACCATAGATGAAAACTCTTTGAGGTCGACCATTAGACGTGTCACCGTTAACATAAGAATCATACTTCCTACAGCCAATACCAATTCAAAGACTATCGAGATGATGCAAACATAATAATCGACAATAACTCAATGTTAACTAACAAAAACATTCTACTAAAATGCACTAAGTCACCATCATGCTACATCCCTCTAATTTGTAATATTTTCATTTTGTTTGAGGAGGACTAAACAAAATTGAGACTTGAATAAACATAAAAAGAGTTAAGTAAAAGTTACCTTTGCCAGTTATCTATTCCAACATACTTAGATAGGATCGATTTGCGGCATTGTTCAAATTGTGCTCGATTCAGAGTAATACTCATTCGAGAACTAAGAGGCATCTCGCCGGCACCATCATAGTCATCATCCAAAAAAAGCTGCCGAGTATGTTTATGAGTACCACCACCATCATCTCGACACGTCCTCCATAAGGTATAAGCTAGCTTCTCGCAGCGCATACCCTCTTGCAATGCACCCCTCAATGTACCTTTTATTGCGCACCAATCCTTTAAAACCTTTCATTAACCTACAAGAAAAGTTAACGAGATCCGCAAGGATGATTAATAGTTCAATAATAGTAATTCTCAACTTAAAAATTAAACAACAAAGTAAGGGGTTGTATTTACCTCTCAAAGGGTACATCCACCTAAATCGACCGGACCCAGATTAAAGCTTCATCGGCCGAGGATGAATCATCAGTGGATACTAATAACAAAAAAAGATGGAGGAAAATACTTTTCCGTTACTACATTGCTTCCACCGGACTAGCTTTCGCTTGTAGAAGTTCATCTCTGTTGATAACCTTTGCGCACAAAATGTTGAAAAATATACTAATACGGAGAAGAGAAACTCGCAGATCTTTAGGTAATGAAGTCGCGAGTATGAACTAGCAATGGAAACAGAGATTGCATCATTACATGGTAATCGTGTGACTTGAAATTCTTGACTCCGGTGGACTAATGCTCACGTGATTCGAAGATTGGAACAGAAGCTAGAAGGCACTCTTAAGTTCTTCAGCACTGTACAAAAAGATACTTTTTCATCTTTAGTTAAGGCAAACGATCCATCTTCCATTGTTGTTTTACCAGTTGCACTATCCTCTTTCACCCATAACCGCTTTTTAATACCCATAGATTCCATATCTTTACGTGCATTTCCACCATCTTTTGACTTACTATTACCCATGAGAGTGTTAACAATATGCTCAGTTATGTTCTTTTCTCGTATGCATAACATCTCGTACAATGACAATTGCGTTCGATCCCCAATTCGACAAATCATGAAGTATGGACCTTCGAGAAAATAGAGTTGTCAGAAACATCTTCATCGGCACCCTGTTGCAAACTATCCGCTTCTGCTCCTCTTTTACGTTTCTTTGCTGGTGGTTTACCCTTACCCTGTTTACTTTTCATATCTTTCACAATCTCTTGAACTTGCAATCCTATTAGTGGCCATAGAGCTTTACCATCTTCTACCCCTCCACTGAAATTTGTTTTGTCAAATCTGTACTTGTGTTGGGATGGCAGCCATCTTCGGTGTCCCATATAACATATCTTCTTACTATCGTGCACCACTCTGAAAGCTTGTTTCTTTACCACGGGTGGGACACGCATAATACCCATGAGTCACACATCCAGTTAGAGTACCCAATGCCGAAAAATCATGAATGGCCCATAACAACCTTGCCTTCAAAAGAAAATCAGAGTTCGTGAAGCTGTCGAATGTCATAACACCATCATTCCATAACTCTTTAAACTCCTCTATTAATGGTTGTAAGTAAACATCAATATCTTTACCGGTGCTCTCGGACACGATATCAACAAACATAACATGGAAAATTCGCGCTTCATACACATCGAAGGAGGAAGGTTGTACGGACACGTATCACCGGCCAACAGTGTAATTCAGACCAAAGCATCCATTTGGATTAAAGACGTCGAGTTGCTATCCCAAGAGTAACATTCCGTGCTTCCTTAGCAAATTCAGATGAAATTATCCGCACACCTCCAAATTTGTAGAATCCACTTTGGATGACGCATGACATTAACATCTCTCTGTGCTCTAGAATGCCAAAGCATTGCCTCTGCTATCCATGGTATACTATAAAGTCTTTTCACCTTGCAATTATCGGAAAATGCCTTAAAGTCTTTTGCGCAACTTGTGTAAGTTTTCTCTCATCATTAAAAACTCTTACGTACCGAGGTTCTTGACATACATGACACTTCACCAATGAACTATTATCCTTCTAATAAAGTATACAATCATTTACACAAGCATCATAAGTCACATAATCCATCCTTGACTCTTTAATAATCTTCTTGATATCCGGATACTTACATGGCGGTGTTACCTTGGGAAGCAACTCTTTCATCAATTATAATATTGCGGTAACACCATTGTCTGAAATTCCATAATGAGTTTTTATGTTGTTCATCATTATCGCAGCGTACATTCACTGACTTTCCATTAGGACATGAAGGATATAATGGTTCTCTTGCCTTCTCGCCCGCCGATCTCTTTTTCGACCACACTGCCTGGTTCCAACATTCTCATCCATCCCTTCTGTAACATTCTCATCAACACCTGCTGTAACATTCTCATCAACACCTACTTCTACATTCTCATCCATCCCTTCCCTAACATTCTCATCCACATCTGTGGTAATATTCTCATTCAAACTCTTTGTAACATCATTGTTATCTCGCTACACATTCGATTGTAGTATTATCCTTATGTGTTAATTGTCTTTGCTTGTACTGAACTTTCCCCATGATAGCGCCAGAATGTGTACACCTCATGCATACCATGTTTGAGCAAATGCAATGAGATCTCACTCAGTGCAACTAAGCCTTTACCATTCATACAACGACGACAAGGGCATGAAAATAAATGACTCCCACCACCATTATTCTTGGCAAAATCTATGAATGACTTCACACCTTGTCTGTATTCTAAAGACTTACGAGGACACTTCAACCATTTTTTGATCACTTCAGATGACATATTACCCTTCAAAATTGATATTTAAAAGAATCAAATAAAATCACTTAGTCCTAGTGGTAGGGTTGCCGAAGCCCATGAGGTTAAGCGTGAACATCCTCTCAAAGAGGAGAGAATGAGCTATAAGTAGCTTTTGTAAATCACCACTAGGACTGTTATCATTATGCTCACAGAGTACATAAAACCAGACTCGTTTATACACAACTTAACATACAAAATAAAATAACTTAGTCCTAGTGGTGCGGGGTTGCCGAAGCCCTACAAGTTAGCGACATAAACATCCCTCAAAGAAGAGAGAATGAGCTACAAGTAGCTTTTGCGAATAACCACTAGGATTTGTTATCATCATGCTCACAGTACATAAAAACAGACTCGTTTATACATAACTTAACATACAAAATAAAATAACTTAGTCCTAGTGGTACAGGGGTTGCGAAGCCCTGCAAGTTAGCGACATAAACATCCCCTCAAAGAAGAGAGAATGAGCTACAAGTAGCTTTTGTAAATCACCACTAGGACAGTTATCATCATGCTCACAGAGTACATAAAACCAGACTCGTTTATACACAACTTAACATACAAAATAAAATAACTTAGTCCTAGTGGTACAGGGTTGCCGAAGCCCTCCAAGTTAGCGACATAAACATCCCCTCAAAGAAGAGAGAATGAGCTACAAGTAGCTTTTGTAAATCACCACTAGGAAAGTTATCATCATGCTCACTTAGAATCAGTCAATATCAAAACAAAACTTCATAACTTTAGTTCATTTAAACTTAAAAAACTACCTTAAAATGAAACTAAAGTTCAAATCATGATGAGCATATTTATAGAACATACAAACTGGAATTTAGATACTACCTTAACAGATTCCGTAGCCGGTGCTTCTTTTCTGTTTGTCTCTTGCCAAAAGGATCCTCTCCTGGCTCTGCAAAGACCAAGATATAGAACAACATTAGCCAAACTTTTAAAATGTATCGACTTTGAAGCATATGTCACAACAACACACACTAATCAATTACGCTCTGCCATACCCACGCACGCTCTGTTGTTACACAACTAGCTAGGTCCAAGTCTGTCTAGCTCTCATCAAACCTTCCAAGATTATATAAGACTTTATCAGGTAGCACTCTGCCTACTCAACTTAGTATGCTTCTAAGGCAAAAAAACTACACCATGCCTAACAGCAGAATGCATCTTTACACAGGACTAGTGGATCAAAAACTAGAACAGATCAAAAACTAGAATAGACAAGTGAAGCTAATGATGTCAATCAACACCAACATCTTATAAATTAGAACTTATTGAAATTAGATTACAAACTTGAAATTAGGTTACAAAGTAAAAAAAATAGAACATAAAACCCTAAAATCAGTTCAATGTTCGAAACTTATACCTTCTAAGTCTTCAAAATTCTTCAATCTTCAAGTCTTCAAAATTCTTCAAACCCTAACAGTAAATTAGAAAAAAAAATCGAATTAGATTTATATGAAGAAGATTAACAAAACATAACTCTAACGATTAACACTTACACAGATCGATGAAAAACTGGAAGATAAAGAGAATCAAGCCCTAAAAAACAGATCGTTAAAAAAAAAGGATGAAACCCTAAAAATCGATGTTGCGAAAAAAGATTAACACTTACATAGATCGATGATTGAAATGTATTGAAAAGATTAAAGAGTTTTCTATGATGTTTCTTGGCTAAAACAATCTTTGTGATGAAACCCTAGCTTCTTACGCTGAGAGGAGGAATAGATGCGGTCTGAGAAGATAAAAATGAAAAATGAAAGTCAAACACGATTTCTGCTAGCTCAACCATAGAATTCACGCATGTGAATGGCACACTCGTGGGAGGAAATATCCTCTCGTATAACCAATCGTGGGTGGAAATATAATGCTAGGCGTGTGAGTGGCACACGCACATACTCAAGGTGTGACGACACAAGTGTGACCAAGCGTGTGAGTGGCACGCCTATAAAAAAAAATTCGTAACGGCTTGGCTCTGTTACGAATTTTTAAAAATTTAGTAACGGCTTAAGCCTGTTACAAATTTTTTGTAACGGCCTTTTGTTACGGGAAATTTGTAACGGCTCATAAGCCGTTACGAATGCCTGTTACGATTCCGGGAATTTGGTGTAGTGGATATATGGAAACCACCTAGTGCACATTCTACAAAACTGAACTTTGATGCTTCATTAAAACGGATCTACCTATAAGATTTTGTATAATATTGCGAAATCATGCATGTACCTTCTGTGCAACAAAGTGGGGGAGTACAAGGGCAGTAGATGAGGAGCAAGATGAAGCTGTAGCTGCCCTAGAGGCTATATGAAGTGGGCTAAAGGAAAAGATATTCAATTTCTGGAAATTGAAGGAGGTTGCATGAATGTGATCAATGCTATAAATGACAGATTATGATCAATAAAATGGACAACAAATAGTGTTGTTCAAGAATGCATTGTTATTTTTAAAAGTTTTTCTAATTAGACTAGCAATTATGTTAAGAGGAAAGCCAATAATATAGCAAATACTCTGGCAAAATCAAGAAACATCTTATGGGAGAAAGCTTTTCCTATATTAATTGATATAGACCTTTGGATAAAATGTTTCTTCTCCCCATATTTTTTCTCCTTGGTCTATTACAAGGTAGTACAATACATTCATGATAACCAAACATTGTCACTCAACGTAGTCCTTCTAAACGAACCGCCGTGTTAGACAATTTTAAAACCGCAAAAACACATTAGGGTGCGCCCCGCCATTAGTGGGATTTGCAAATCATCGGTTTATGGGTCCCGCCATGTGTCTCAGTGATACGTAATCGATCAAGGGTACCTAGAGTCAGTATTGAGTTGAAGTAAAATTATGAGAAGTATAAAGAAGAGAATAAGAACACAAAGTAAATAACACAATTGTTGTTGCTAACTGCTTCTTCTTCTTTATTGCTTAACTTCTTCTACTTTAAACTGTGAAAGAAAAACTCTATTACAAACCATAAACTGGCTGCCTTCTCTCTCGTTTTTCTCTACCTTTCTAGCCTCCAAGTCTCCTCCTTTTATATGGGTGTAAACTTCCTGGAAAAAAAAAAAAAGCTATGAGTTTTAGAACTCATCTAAACTAGGAATCCTATCTAAGTTAGGAAACCTCAAATTTCTAGGCTAAGTTATCAAACTTACACCTCTTTTAGTATCTTCTGTATACTCTCTAGCCGCAATATGGCTCAATTAAACCTAGGCTAATGATTAGCCTCATCTGGCAGCCTTAACTGTCCCTCTGCTCCTGTTATTTGCTTGTTTAGGTTCATGTGAATACAATCTTCACACCACTTAAGTCATGTGCATATAATCTGCACATCCAACTACCTAGTCGTTGATACGGCTCTGTGAAGATAATCTTTACGTCACTATCTAGCCTTAATACGGCTCAACTGTTGTGAAGATACTCCCGTATCATGGCTCCCCCATTTTAGGAAGCTGGAACTCATGTGTAAGCTCTGAACTAAAGGTGGGAAAACTCAGTCTCTCCCTGTTCCTTGTTGAACCACCTTGTTTAACTAGGTTAAAAACCCATTACCCTCTATATTCTGCAGATTAAAGCTTAATTTATAGCTCAGTTGTCTCGAGCTCATTCTCTAGTACCTTTGCGTAACATCCAGCTTACTTCCCACGGTCATAAACAAAACTTGTAGCTTTAGAGATCGTAAAAGGCAATAAACAAGAAATAGTGTTCAACTTCATTGTAACGTATAACATCCTCCTTTCTTTACCAAGATCAAACACAAAACCTAAAGTTTCATAGCTGACTTCAATAATAGGCACTAACTCCATCACCCTATCTTGATATTCGAAACATGTTAATATCTGGTCTACGCTAGATATCAAACCACGATAGACAAACAACAAATTCTTCCTTGTTTTTCCTTTTAAATCTTCATGCCATCGAATAATACTTGCTGCTCTTGTGTAAGTCCCATTAATCTCATTACTGGTAGCTCGTACTTGTTGATGCAAACTCCTTATATGACCAGTATAAACCTCTATGTCATTACTAATATCTGTATCCAAAGGAAACGACACAAAATCAACCATTTGTGGATGTAAACTATATATAATACCTGACAGTGTTCGATTAATTGGAACGTTTAAGAAACCAGTCTGTTCTGTTTTTCCACGATCGAACACAAAGCTCAAACCTTCACTTCTGATACTGGACTTAGTCATGTCAGTACCAAGAATTAGTTCCATCCTCCGGTCTTTACATTCAGAGCTTACTAATCTATGATTACCATCTACTCTTTTGGAACCAGCGAAGACCATTTTTTGTTTCGACTTTCCTCGGTCAAAGACAAAAGGTCCCTGATTTAGTTGCTCCTGTTATAGGAGATTGCTGTAGATCTTCCATGTCTTTGGTACCCGACAAAATCGATCGCACATCAGCTTCTCTTCATGAATAACATTCATTAATTCACCTTTGCATACTGAAACAAAATCTCTGATTGGAATAATACAACTTACTAGTAAAAGTTCAGTCGTCTTCTTCTTCTGTCTTGTCAGCACGTCCCTTCATGGTCCGTACTCGCTTGAAGTGGATTGTATATGTCGACTCCCTTGTCTTGGCATAGTTTCCCTGCTTGCTTTTGGACATCCTTGAAGATTTCTCTGCCATCGGATATTGGTGGTTTAGATTCAAGCTGTAACATAACTTCATTGGTACCCAACTGGTTTGAAGTGCACACAAAAAATAAAATCTCTAGAGTCTCTGATAAGAATCTATATTGACTAGTGTCAGCATAAGTTCCAACTTTTGTAAGCCTGTCACAACCAAGTGTCAACAAAATCTGATTAATTCTTTGTTCAGTTGTCCATTCCATACCATATGTTGGTGTAGGCCATTGCACCAAAACTTCTTTAACCTAAATGTCACTATTGGTATAGGATGTGCTAGAGTAACACATGACACTTCCCAAGTTTGCTGATAGCTTTTCAGCTATAGCTTCTCTACAGATTTCTTCAATACCAAACTCTTCTTTATAAGAATTTAAAATTTCCTTCTCTTCCCTGATAAGGGTATTAATAGCATCAGATGTAAGAACAACTCTGTCTTCAACTTCTGGATAGCTTTCTTCATCTTCAACTTCTTCTGGACCACAATCAAAGACTGGTGGTAAGTCCCAATCAACAATGACTTCGTCTTCACTCACAAAGTCATCGTATTTCGGCTCTTCATTGATAAAGTCATCATATCCCTTTAATTCTTCTTTTTCTCTCTTTGTACTTTCTTTTCTATGCTTAGGTTTTAGTTTGCCAACACTCGCTTTCACAAACTCAGCAAAAATATTTGCTAAGTTTTGTATCTGAAGTTCAAGCTTTGCAAACTTGTCTTCGTTTGTCAGTTTCCTCTCGTCTTCTTCACTTCCCATCTTGGTTCTAGTACTCCCTCTAGGTTTCCTTGTATCTGATAGAACAACTATATCTTCCCCTGATCGCGTACACTGAATTCATGTTGAGACCATGCACCACAACTAACTCTAGAAGTCAGAACATGACTCTGATACCACTTGATACGTAATCGATCAAGGGTACCTAGAGTCAGTACCGAGTTGAAGTAAAATTATGAGAAGTATAAAGAAGAGAATAAGAACACAAAGTAAATAACACAATTGATGCTGCTAACTGCTTATTCTTCTTTATTGCTTAACTTCTTCTACTTTAAACTGTGAAAGAAAAAACTCTATTACAAACCATAAACTGGCTGCCTTCTCTCCCGTTTTTCTCTACCTTTCTAGCCTCCAAGTCTCCTCCTTTTATATGGGTGTAAACTTGCTGGAAAAGAAATAAAGCTATGAGTTTTAGAACTCATCTAAACTAGGAATACTATCTAAGTTAGGAAACCTCAAACTTCTAGGCTAAGTTATCAAACTTACACCTCTTCTAGTATCTTCTAGATACTCTCTAGCCGCAATATGGCTCAATTAAACCTAGGCTAATGATTAGCCTCATCTGGCAGCCTTAACTGTCCCTCTGCTCCTGTTATTTTCTTGTTTAGGTTCATGTGAATACAATCTTCACACCACTTAAGTCCTGTGCATATAATCTGCACATCCAACTACCTAGTCGTTGATACGGCTCTGTGAAGATAATCTTTACGTCACTATCTAGCCTTAATACGGCTCAACTGTTGTGAAGATACTCCTATATCACTCAGCGGTTTTGTATTGCCTCATGGCACGGTTCGTTTAGAATTTTTGCTCTCGATGAGTCACCTGGGCGGATCCAAACATCGTCTCACGTGGCCTTTTGATTCCACCAATGGCAGACATGCAGATGCCACGTACACAAATTCTCTAACGCGGGCCAATGCAGCCCTACAAAACTTATTGCCAATCTGACTGTAGAAATTGATTCACATAAAGAATGAGCAAGCAAGAAATCCATTAAAGTCAAACACAGAGAGCATATCATCTTAAACTGTTTAATTTCTTCTTCTTCTTCTTGAACAACAGGAGTGAGAAATATTGAGAATGATGAGTAAAAGAAGTATATACATATGGGGAATTTCGATTCTTTGTTTTGTGGTTTTGATGATTGTTACTCCTACTTATCCTCAAGATCAAGACTATCATAATTTCGCTGATCAGCGCACTTTCTTAGGTACTCTCTCTCACTAAATGATTCTCCTGTTCTTCGATTAGAATCCTGTTTTAGGGATTTCAATTTGTCTGTGCTATTAAATGCCCTAGTATTAGACCCTTTTCTAATCTTTTAACTGTGTTTTCCGTTGAGTTTAGAATACCGGTTAATTGATATCATGATGCTGTTAATAAGAGAGACATTTTGTACTCAATATCAGATGTTTCCGCTAGTACTTTATGAGCTTGATTACGTTTTGTTTAAGTAAATTTGAGTTGTTGTAGATTTTTGAGTACTCTATGTATGCATCATGTTGTTTGATAGCACTGGTAGAAATGGTATATACTTGTAATCTGGAGTGACCAGTATAGTGCACACTCTATGTTTGTTTAAAGCTTCAGTCCAGAAAATGTTGGATTGAGTGTTTAGCATTTTGATTTGTGTTACTGCAGAACTTGTATCACCTCTGAGTTTGAGTTTTTCACTATGAATGAACCATAGTTGAAGCGACTGAAAGAGGTTAAGAATATGTTTTATCGTCATAGAATTATCTACATTCTGTATTGGAGATTGCTTGCAAGTGTACTTGTCCAAGCTATGTTGTGTGTTTATTAATTTGTTTGGGATATCATATTTGTTTGCATAGTTGTCCTCTAAACTCTTATTATACCATTTTTGTCATCTGAATGTTGTATGATAATTTATTGTCGTACTCTTATGTCTTGTTTAATGTACTATAATGTTATGGCTTTTCTTGTTATTTTATTTATTTTTCAGGGATACCTAATATGTTGAATGTGGTTTCAAACTTCCCATTTCTTATTGTTGGTCTTATTGGCTTGGTGCTCTGCCACCATGGAAATTATTTTAGATTAAGGTAAACTTCTGGTTACATTTTTGTTAGCATTAGCTTGTTGTGGGCATTCCATAGCAATTGGATTATATAATATGTCTTTTTTAATAGCTTGCAAGGGGAGTTGTGGGGTTGGACATGTTTTTTCGTCGGTGTGGCAGCTGTTGGTATTGGTTCTTCTTACTATCATCTCAAGCCAAATGATGCTACACTAGTGTGGGATCGCTTGCCTGTAAGTTCCTTACCTAATTGAACTATGTGGATCTTTTCTTTGCTAGATATTTACTTTGCCGTTTGTTGTTTTCTTATTATTAATTTATTTTTTATTTTAAGATTTAGCTTTATTAATTGATAAATGAATGTTATTTAGGTAAATATGTATGAAAAATAGTCAAATGCAAGCTGTCAAGTTCAACTATTTGGCTTTACAAACTATCGTTCTTGATACATGAGAATCTTGCAGAATTTAGCACTAATTTGTATTTTATTGTGATTAGTTTCGTAGATTAGAGGGACACAAGGTCTCATCGTTCAAAAGAGTTTCAACTATGACCTCATTTGAGTAACTTCCAGATGAACCATTACTTATGCTTTTCCATGATACATTATTAGATACCGAAGTTTACTGTCTTAGTGGGTGCCCAATTTGAGATCTTTGGTTGGGTATATGAAAACTGGAAAACAAAGATAATAATGTAGGGGGCCAGTGACTATTTTATGACTTATTTTGGATACCTATGCTGAAGCTTTCCAAACATGAACAGTCTAGCTGATGAGAGACAGCTTAAGAGTAATTTTGATCGGATAGCTAACCAGGATATAACAACTGGATCTGCTAGACCATTATATCGCATCCTGCTTTAAAATTTTTACGCAGGAGAACATTTGCAAGTAGAAGGTTAGATTTAATCTCATTGACTACTGTTATCATTTGTCATTGTCCATATGCTAAAGGATTATGATTCTTGAGTGCGGTAGTGCGACAAACTTTCTAAGATCTTCAATTTGGATGATGAGATTCAGTAATTCATACTTGATGGTTACAATTAAGAATTATCATAGTTAAGGTGATAACTTTACACTTTTGATTGTTGTATTAGTAGGACTATGGGTTGTATGGGTACTACATTGTTTAGGTTTTTCTCGCAGATTTGCTTTATGGAAGCTAATAGAAGCTCTTGGTACTAGTGCCAGCTCTCCATCTTTTTGTATGCTGTTAATTTTTATTTGTGTGTCACTATGTTTGGGATTCTTTCTAATAATAGCAAGTGTGAATACTAATGTCGTCTTGTTTTGCCTTGCATTGTTCTTGACAAGCACAGATGACTGTAGCATTCACATCAATCGTGGCTATTTTTATTATTGAAAGAGTTGATGAAAAGAAAGGAACAATATCTATCATTCCTCTAACGATGGTGGGTATAATAAGCATTTTGTATTGGCGGTAAGCATAATAACTTCATTTTATTTCAATCCTTTGTTGTGGTTTCGTGATGTCAATGGTATGTTGATCTCTATGTCTGGCTTATTGTCTGGCTAATCTTTACTCTCATGATGCAGTTTTTTTGATGACCTACGCCCATATGGAGTAGTCCAGTTCGTCCCTCTTATTGCTATTCCTGCTATGGCTATCTTAATGCCCCCAATGTATACACATTCCACTTACTGGCTGTGGGCTGCAGGTCTGTGATTCATCAAAAAATGTATTTTAGGCTTTAGCAAATTTTGGGGTATTTTCTCTAACAGTTCAAAACCTCTTCCTCACCGCTGTAGGATTTTACCTCTTGGCTAAAGTGGAAGAACAAGAAGATAAAGTGATCTACGGATGGACTCATCATATTGTCAGTGGACATACTCTCAAGCATTTATGTGCCGCAATGGTTCCTGTTTTCCTAGCACTCATGCTTGCAAAGAGAGAAATTGAACCCCAGAGGTATAGTTCCATGACATTTCATTGTGAACACTCTTTCCAAATATGAAATAATGCTTATTTTATATAGATGCTGCTGTTCAAGAGTTCGACATGTACTGATTTATTAAGAGCTAAACGGTTGCAATTCCTGTTAACTCGTATTAGCATGTTAATCATACCGAACACTACTGTGTATCAACCACTTCACATGTAGATTTGTTTATTAGAGGCAGCCAAAAATGGAAAGTTGTTTTCTTCTTCTTTGACAAGAGAGACCGTCATAACTGTATCTCAGCGTACACTTTTCCAGAGGTATCTCAGCATACAATACCTCTAGGGTCTAGTTACATTTACAAATATACCCACTGGATTGCAGAACTTTACTCCGAGTTAGTTTTTGCTCTTTGTAATTGCAATGTGAGGAATACAATTGCCTGGTGCTTTATATCCCAATTTAGGTGACCATTTTTGTGATCCTACTTTAACTGTGAGCAACTTTTTTTGTTCATTTGTTTTCTCTGTTCTTCAACAAAAACTATTTGAAGATTGCTAAGCATGTGTTTCTACTCTTCTATTTTTTAAATTCAGGCAAAGTTTGCTCACGACATGGAGAATCTCCTATAGGAGAGTTAAAGAAAGTCGCTTGAATGGGGAGCGTCAAGAATATAACTACACTGAAGTTAGAACCACAGAATCATAGAAGAAAACTCTCTGCTGAACTAACCTCTATATCGCTTACCTGCTGAAGGTATAACCTGTAACTTGTTTTACCTTTATAGACAATCATATATGTCATGGTCTAGATTCTTATGTACAAAGCTTTCAGATAGTACTTGATGTAAGCTTTCAGATAGTACTTGATGTTTGTTAATAACTCTTGTCATGTAAATTTATGACATAATATAGATCAACACTTATAGTTTTGCTTGTTTCTTACACTTCTGCTTATACACAATTACTTTCTCATGTCCTCATTAGTAACGTCAGCACCTTCTAGAACATTTTTTTTTTCCAATGTCACATTTGAATTTATATCGACTATAGTTGTTGGTTGCTGGAGACCTTGTACTGTTGTACTTTTCCACCACAAGCGGAAACCATCTGAAACCATAACCATAATGCATATGAGGTGCAAGATGGATGGATTACTGTGAATTTCTTCAAGTCAAAAAATCCCAACTTTAGAAATTTGTCAGACTTGCAAAGACATAGTTTCCTTATATACAACTGTCTAAATTTTTTGAACTTGCCACTTTGCTTCTAGTTGCCAATGTGGTGTTTTGTGTTTAGGTGAGAGTTTAATGGTCAATTTATAGTTAGAAAGCCCGTGCACATAAATATGTGGTAATGTGGCCTGATCAATACCTTCTCCTGTTCTTGTTGGGGGTTCTCCTATTTGCTCGCTCAAACTCAACAGGATCGGTTGTTCGGTTGTTACTTGAATATATCCAGTAGATTAATAATATCTTTTGGTTTAACCAACAGTTGGCCGTAATTAGTTTCTTTGTTCCCACTATTTTCTCATTCGAACGAATTCCACTTCTCTCTTGGAGTGGAGAAGAGAAGTTACGGCCATGACCATGCAAAATATAATCCAGAATGGTAATGATGCTATTGGGAGTGATAAACTTCACAAGCAATTTAAGAACTTAGAAGAAGCCTGGGCTTCTTTTAAGCGAACCAAGTCCCAGTGCCGTGGTACTTGTCACCGTCATCGTAGAGAACACTGTTCTCCCGTGGAAAATGATGTGAAAGTACCAGAAGCTGAAGTACTTGGACTCTTTGATTATTCATCTCCATCATCTCTTCAACAAAACCCTGAAGAGTCAGGTTCATCAGATGAAGAGGAATGGCATGTGAGAACGAATGATTTAGCAGTATTGGAGATGCTTAGCGAGAGAAAAGACTTTATGAGAAGTGGTAAGTTTAACGGAAGGTCACTGCATGACATTAGAGAGAGAGTGCAAGTAAAATGGGTAAAGAAGAAGAATTACATACTCCAAGTGGGTGCTCTTCTTCTGATTTGATTCAAGGAAGTGGAGTAAAAAAACGTTTGTTTTCATCACATTCATCCTTGGATTGTGATGGTGATAATTGTTCTTCGTTATCGGAAAGTTTTTCTTCTTCTTTGTCATCTGTGGAGAAGAATGGAATGGTGGAGCGAGTAACAGAAGAGGAGAAAGACCAAGTTGTTGTTGGTGAATGGAATAGCGACGCAGGCAAATGTATGGCTTTGATGTGTTGGGGTGCAATTCTTCTTATGGTATTTGCATTAGGTATTATTGCTTGGAGGAACTTAGATGGATATTCACCATCTCTTGATTTCCGTTACCCTACTTGAATCTTGAACTTCCTTGAGGGTTTAGTTGTTTCTTTAGGGTTTTCTTAATGTTTATTATTGTTCGATACCTTCTTTTTTTTTTTTTTAATAATCATTCTCCCCATAGTTTACAACTAAGTTGGCGGGTAGCCAGGCAACAAGTCGGGCACCAACATCATTTTGGATAGTAAGTCCTAATTTATGGAAAAGTGCACCACCTATCTTATGATTTACATCGTGATTTGTGAAATAATTCTTTAACTTTTTCAGGAAAGTGGTAGTTTCTTCACCCAATTCATCCAAAGTCGAGAAGGCCAAAACCCCAAAACCATAGCCATCGAGGGAACACTTGTCAAGATATTTGTTGCGCTTCCGCGTAATAGCACTGGAAATGGCTTAACCAGGTATAAAAGTGCGAACTCCTCCACCAGTGAATGGTGAAACACCGGTAACGTTGAAACAGACATCTTGACCATTCTTCCAACCGTAAAAAAGAATGTCCGCAGGCCTCAAGGAAGTATCGTTATCAGATAGAAAACCAAAGGCTACCTCCTTTCTCGCATGTGCCCCATCCTTATAACAAATGTCAGCAAGTACATCCCTAACAAAGTCGTGGCGAAATTTGAGATCGATGTCACTAGCACAATTCAAAGCATGGTCGCCGAAAATATCCATCTTTTTGTAACAACTCGAACAAATATTGTCCTCACCAAAGAGGGGTATACCCGGTCCGTAACTCAAGATGGACCTAAAATGACGGATTCCGATACATTGATTTAAACCGCTAATGGGTATAGCCTTAAGGAAGTCCTGAGCATGCGCAACCAGTTACTTTTCCATAAAACAGAATCCCTACTTGACATGGAGAAATTGGTCGTTATGTTCTTATTTACCACATCAAAATATCACTGCCAAAGAACGCATTGGATGAGGAGCAATATCAGTGAGGCTGAAAGAAGAAGAAAATCCACATACCTCCACGAAGCTACTCAGGGTTTGTTGCAAACAAATACTCGAAACGTTAGTTGGGGACGAGGCTAGCATGGAGTCCTGGAGGTCATTGGTATGAAAGAAGGAAGCAATATAACAATGTTGGCTTGTATCCAACATAGTGTAAACCCCCGGGCCTCCATCCTTCATTGGCAGGGTAGCAAGACGTTATTGGAGAGGCCCGAAACCTGCACCATCCCCTGTAATTATACGTCTCAAAGAATGAAACACATGTTGATCGAAAATGGACTAAGCCTAATCCAGCGCAAGGGGTTCGCATAGAAAAATAAATCCTAGAGACCCCAACACAGCTGCGCAAGAAGGAGCAACTCGCTTTGAGGGTCATGAAGCTTCTTGACAGCGTCCATTAGAAGTAAAGTTTTATCCACTCTAGTTTGAATCAGGTCCTTGCAAAACTGAAGGTCAAGACTGACCGGACCACCCGATAATTTAACGCCAAGGGTAGGTCTACCAATCCAAATCCAAATACAAAGTCTTTTCCAGTAGCAATTACCGGGTCGACTAGAGAATATCTCCTAAGAGTAGAACATCGGTTTTACGCCGGCCTGTCCGAGCCTCGCACAACTTGCACTACGGAAAGCAAAAATACTTGACGATACCCGCGTCGTGATTGTTTTTGTTTTTGGACCATATGGGAAGTAATGGTAAAGAAATTAATAGGAAATAAAGAAAGGGGTTGTTAGTCTACATACCGAAACCCACCTCTTCCACGCGTATCGCGCCCTCCATGTCCGTCCGTCAACGCCTTTGCTACGGTGTAAGATTTCGGTCGCTCAAGTCGTTCTTTACGCACTCGTCCCAAGTTAACCGGTCGGCCTCTGCGTTGCATTCTTCCTTCAGCGCACCTGATGCGACCTACTCGCACTGGGGCATTAGGCGGTCTTCGCTGGAGATGCCCAAACCAGCGCAGCCGATGTTGTGCGAGCATTTTCTTAATTGGCGCTACCATAAGTTTCTTACGTACGAACTCATTCCGGATACGGTCATGCCTCGTATGTCCGCATGCCCACCTCAGCATCCGCATCTCGGTACTCTTCGGTCTCAAAGTGTCGATTTGTTTATCGCCCAACATTCTGCACCATATAGCATGGCATGCCTAATCGTTGCTTTGTAAAACTTACCTTTAAGCTTTAGCGGTACTTTGCGGTCACAAAGGACGCCAGAAGCCAGACGCCATTTCCCCCAACCAGATTGAGTTTGATGGCAAATATCCTCCTCGATTCCCCCATTACTTTGGAGTATCGATCCTAGGTAGCGAAACGATTCTTTCCTTGGTACAGGTTGTCCATCCAGCAGAATGTCCCCTTCAACTCTCCCGGAATCGCTGAGATCGCACTTCAGATACTCGGTTTTTGTTGTACTAAGTTTGAAGCCCTTCGATTCTAGAGTCTGGCGCCACAATTCAGTTTTTCCTCTACATATTCTTTTGAGTTGCCGATAAGCGCCACATCATCTGCAAAGAGCATGCACCCAGGGGGATCTCACCCTGAATTTCTATCGTAACTTGATCTAGCACTAAACCGAAAATATATGGGCTCAAGGCTGATCCCTAGTGAAGCCCTATCTTAATCGAGAAATCGGCCAAGACTCCGCCGCTCGTCCGTACATATCCTTGATTAAGTTTATGTACTTCGGTGATACCTTTTTCATTCAGAGCCCACCACATTACTTCACGCGGTATTTTATCGTAGGCCTTCTCCAGATCAATAAAGACCATGTGCAGGTCCCGTTTTTGCTCCATGTATCTTTCCATAAGTTGTCTAACCAGGAAAATCGCCTCCGTGGTCGATTTAAAAGACCATTTAAGCTCTTGGGGTCGATAACCGACCAGTAAATCTTTGTTTTCTTGACATTTAAAAGGAGCCCCCTACTACATCCCTCGGACTGGATAATACTCAAGGCCTTGGATACTTCCAAAGTGTCTCCAACTAATGTTCCGTCGTCCAAATACCATGTGTGCAAATCAAGCTTACACTGCGAGGAAATCATGCAAACAAGAGGGTGAAGAGTAAGGGCGAATAATAAGGGACCTAAAGGATCACCTTGTTGAACACCAAGCGCCGACGATAAAGTGAATTCATTGTAATATAATTTGTCCACCTTAGCATAACAAAATTCAACCCACCTGGTGATACTTGGACATCTGTTCCGTACTTCCATAATCATGGTGGACCTGTCTACTAAGTTGAAGGCATTAGTAAAGTCGACTAGCATCATAGTCATATTATCTTGTCCCCCTTTTAATTCAAGTAATCTATTTGCAGAGTGAATAACGGCCTCACCTGCACAGGGGACACCCACCCCAAATTGATGATTACCTAAATAAATTGTCATTTCCTTGCGTACTGAAGATGCATCCAACTTAGAGCATAATCTCCTCCAAATGGTCCCAACCGCAATCGATCTTAATCCTCCCCCAGGCTTGAGCAATGGAGTTAGAGGGTCACTCGCCACAAATCCCCTAAAACTGATGAACACTTACCTCCCAACCATAAATTAACAACCCCAAAAATGGACGTTAAGAGATCTTCAAAAACTGCGGTAGCAACACCACTAAGAGCATCCACCAAATGTTGGGATCTCAAACTATCGCTGCCACAGGACGTCCCCCTAGAAAAACTCCTGATCGCACCCAAGATGAATTTAGCATCCACAACGACAGCACCGGCAATGATAGAATCTGAAGGTATGCGTTGTGGTGGAGCTTGAGGATGTTTAATCCTCAATTCATGTAGAGTGTCGGGTGTAAAGGGAGCAACACCATTCGAAGAGAGAACACGAATATCGGCAATATAATAGCCTGAACTTAACTTCCTCTTACAAGCATCCAATTTTATTTTTTTATTATTATTACTTTTTTTTTTTTTTTTTTTTTGAGAATGAGGCATCTATTGACTCAGAGAGTTATCTCGATTCGGTTGTTATCGTATACAACAATGCTAGAGTTCATTTTAGACCTATGGTACAAGAGATAGTTCATGCTATTGAAAGAAAAAAGAAAAAAGATTGAAACGGTATTATGGGACTTCTTTCCATGTCCAAGGCTGAGTTGAGTGGTCTTTCTGGGAAAAAGTTTGATCGTGCAACACGGGGTCAAAATTGAACGGGCACCTTCTCGGTTGTTGGATGTCCCGGATGTGACATCAACAACTGTAGAGATAACGGAGTTAAACACCCGTTTTTGTTGAAATGCCGTATCTTTCCAGGATATATTTCACATATCTTATTTTTCTATTTACCAAAATCTTCGTATTGACCTGAAAAGACGAGGGTACCCAAATATACCTCAATCTAAAACTTTTCCACCTATAAGTCCTTTCTACGAAAGTGATTGTCTATGGACTGAGTCGAGACAATACAACAAATCGGTTCACACTTCGTGTGATCGTCTATGGATACGAAATCGAGACAATACAACAACAAAGTATGTTTACTTGATAAGAGGTTCGGACTTAACCAAACACAATAGGATTACTATCAAGTAAATAGGAATTAACGTTTGTGTAATTTACTTTAAATTATAATTATAATAACAATAATTATAATTGCGGAAAATAAAATTAAATGACACAACAAGATTTTGTTAACGAGGAAACCGCAAATGCAGAAAAACCCCAGGACCTTGTCCAGAATTGAATACTCTCAGGATTAAGCCGCTATACAAAATCAAACCAACTTCGTATAGTTGAGACCAAGCAACTAAACATATAGTTCACCTAGTTCCGTCTGTATTCCCACGCCTCCAACTTGTAAAAATTCACGTACTTGGAACAATTCCTTTGG
>JAJJWW010010838.1:0-63793 GCA_023531295.1 Papaver armeniacum
AACCAATCGGGTTGCTTTAAACTCGCCACAGTGTTGAAAAGAAGGAAATCACGCCAGATGGCCGCAAAGCCAATTGGCTTCCCAAAAACGCGCCAACATGCCAAGCAACATGCCAAACGCACATACCATGCACACATGCCAAACGCTCCAAACATGGCCACTCACCACATGCGACATGCCATATAGGCTAATTAGGGTTTCGACAAGCCAAACCCTAATTTAGGCAAGATTTCCACACCAACGTGCCAAAATTTCAGTGGCCATGGATACGCCAGGCGCAACCATGCCAAAGGCATGCACGAGCCATGCTTCGCCATGCCAGCCATGTCGCAAGCCGCCGGCGCACGTTAAAGGCGCCACCGCCAACTAAATGTATCCATGATCGACGACTACCTTTCCTCCCGAGATGCAATCTCGGCCATCCAAGTTCGCCACCAAACTACTTGAGACTTGTGATAACTTTTAGCGACCATGCCGCCAAACCCTAAACTTTGGCCACGGCATCAAATCCCGCCATTGGCCACGAGGCGCCTAATTTCGGCCACGAGTGCCAAACCCTAACTTCGACCAGTGCAGGTTAAACCCTAAATTGGTCACGGACCCAATCTCAACTTTGGCCATGACACCATGCCACAGCACGGCTATGCCACATGCGCGTTAAAGGCGCCACTGCCTACAGAAGGTAGCCATAATCGACGGCTACCCTTCATCCTGAGATGTAATCTCGGCCATCCAAGTTTACCACCAAACTAATAGACTTGTGGCTTAAAGGCGACAGTAGCTAAATCTAGTGGCCATGGCTACACCGAACACCACTTGCACGAGCCATGCCGCTAGCATGCCCTAAAAATTCCATTGCGCCGTTATTATGCGTCAATGAAGAGTAGCCATAATCGACGGCTATCCTTCCCTCCCGAGATGCAATCTCAGCCATTCAAGTTTGTCACTCGAACTGATAGACTTGTGGCAACTTTTAGGCGACCATCCGCCTAAATCCATGGACGTGGCTACGCCGAGCGCCACTGCACCTGCGCCACCGACATGCACAGCCATGCCGCAATGCCACTAGCGTACCAAACGCCATTATCAAAGCGCCAACATAAGGTAGCCACAATCAACGGCTACCATAATTTTATAAGATGCGATCTCGGCCATCGAAGTTCGCCACCGAGCCGGTGAGCTCGTGATAATTTTTAGGCGACTAGCCAAAACTAGCCTAGCATCACATGCTATTTTCCTGCGGCAAGCCTCTCAATTTTAACTTGCCACACGTAGCAAAGTGCTACATGTACATGTTTTCCACGAAAACACTCGAGACATCAAAACATGTCACAAACCGGGGGATACTATGGGGTATTGGTCGGCGGTTTACATCGTGCGGCGTGCAATAAGCCCGTTACTAGAAAGTGTCATAAAGCGGGGGCGGTTAGTAATGGCAAAAGAATTAATGGTGTAAACGTATCCTTCATTATGGAAACATAAATTCCGGGCGTATTGCTACTCCCCCTTCTTCCACCACTCAATCGTTTCCACTTCCTACGAGACCGGGGTATGTTTTTGTTGCGACTTGTATAAATAGGTCTCACCTATTTTCCACCGCATAACAACAAGTTTTGGGTCGGGAGAACAATACCACATCCGTAAATCATCGATAGCATTTCGTTCGCCCAGCGGTTCAACTTTTCGATACAAGTCACAAAACACCCACACTTCCGAGTAATCAACTATTACGGTCTCAACACTTTATTCGCTTCCCTCCCTAAGACGTCAGCCTCTTCTCTTCACTTTGTGGCAAACAAACTGGAACGTACATTTCTTGGTTTAGGACAGGATTGTACAGATTGATCTCTCGAATCAAAAGTACTCCCCGTGCAGTACATTGTTTAGGGTTTAGACTCGTTTCTCACTCACACACACGAAATTACCGAAAACAGCAGAAACTGTTTTCACCCATAAACAATTGGCGACCACAGTGGGAGATTAATCTCTCGATTTACAATATCGATTTCCAACTCCAAATTTCATTCTTCAACCCGGACATCAGGATAGTAGAAGCAAACGATCCACGCGGGGTTCAATGGCTCGGTGGTCAGTTATTACACGATGAGGAATGACTGGGGACTTCTCACAGTCACAACGGCATCGCCCATAAAACTCAGACTTACGCCCGGAAGATCGATTTTGTTGGGAGACCCTAAAAGCGAGTAAGTCTTGTTAGACAAAGTACATAATCTACTACTTCAAATTTTCACGTTGATAATAGAAACCAATAGCCATGTTACCCCCAAAATTTCATCCCATACTTTATACCGTCATACAACATTCACAGTTCCATGACTCTCCTGGAATATTCATGCTACTAACAGTCATGATCAAAAACGACATTATTCTAAAATTCATTCCAAAGAATAATCTGAAACCCTCATAGGTAACAATTATCTATCAATCCAAAAAATATCAAACCATAAACTAGGAGTTTCGTTTGCAAAAAAAAAAAAAAAACCTAAGCAAAGAAAGTTCAGAAAAATAAAAATATTCAAAGAAAATTGCCTAGCAAAGGCTCGTTCTTCTTGGAGAAAACGTCCTTCATGCTTTGAAGAGCCGCTTTGCGGATTCAACTCCTGGGATAACTTCTAGACTTACGCCTCTGTTGATTAATCAAATCAGCGGAAGGGCCATCAACCGCCTTGATCTGCTGGCCTTTGGATCTCGGAAAATCCATCACAGAACCAGCAGGCATTTAAATCAAAGTTTACACACATATCCCGATGGAATTCCCAGATTTTGACTACATCTCCAGAAACATTGTGACCAGTCACGCCACACATGTCATGAATTGAAGATAAAGTTTCCTCCACGCGCTTAACCAATGCAAAGCGACTATCAACCTTCCTGGTCGTGGCGATGTGCCCATACCTCTTCCATATCTTGGTATATAGCTCTGCATACTTCACAGGCACACTGAATCCTCCAACCAACACATGACCTTCGAAAGGAGACTCGAATGGAGGGTCAAAAACGACACTTGCGGCTAGATGTGCGACTAGCAAAGATTCTTTGGGAACAATCACGCCCGTCGTCACGACAACATTTTCCGCCATAGGAGACACAACAACATCTTTATGATGATCAACCTCCATCTCCAGATTACCAGCGGGTACGGTTTCCATGATTGGAGATACTGTTACATCTTTATTGCCGTGAATCTCCATCTCAGAATTATTTTCATAAGCGGCCTCCTCCTGTAAATACCACAAATTGAATATTTATTCGGGATAAGTAAATAATCCAAGAGGAAAACGTGTGGGAGACTCACCCGACTCATCTGTGGTCCCACTGGGATTGGAAGAGGACTCGCTGCCCGCTCTGAAGAACTTTCCTCATCACCGTCAGACTCGAGTTCTCTTCTTCTTCATCTTCCTCTTCATTTCTTTGAGAGGATCGCATCGCCAGGACTTTTCTTCAGAAGGCATCCCCTTTTGGTCACTTGCAAGTCTGGTAAAGGCGTTTATCTTGTTGAGACCCTGGATCAAAAGGGAAGAGATGTTCAGTGGCAACAATTCAGAATATTTATGCAGACGACCAAATCAGGAAGAAAATCATACGTACTCGCATATTGGAAGAACTAAAAGTCACAAGAGCCGTCGAATCCGACTGAAAACCGCCCGCACGATTTTTAAACCTTCGCTCCTTTTTTTGGGGGTTGTCCACATCCGTGCTAGGAGATTTTCGCTTAGCAGTAGAAGGCTCCCTCAACAATGGATGTTCCGCTAAAGTCGCGGGGGAAGGCTTGCCACGAGAATTTTCCACCACGTCATTTACAAATCCGTGGATGGCGAGAAACTCATCCTGCCAGAACGTGTTATACATGGAGGTTGTCACTGGATTTCGTTCTGAGAGCAAGAAATGAAGGCTTTTACCTGGCGCAAGAACACGAGCATCAAGAACAGCTGGCAACAATTTTTCCGGAGCAACCGGCTGACGAGTAAATGGGACCCCTTGGTCAAATTCCATATGCCGAGCCGCCCTGTCAATATTATAAGGGACTGCAGAAAGACCCCCTAAGAAAGATGGCATGTGTCGGGGATACAGCTTCGCATAAATACAACCTCTCCAACGCTCATATTCTCTCCAGAAGAAAGCAAAGTCAAGTTCGGAGCAGCGGCGAAAGTGTTCGGCTGAACTATGGACGCATGGACTGGAGCCCAAGGATGAAAGCCAACGGCTTGGGCAATGTTAAGGAAGTCGATGAGCCTTGATCCAGATTTTGGGCGCTTATTCAACCAACGCAGTATTTTGGAGCCGCCACAAGACTCGGGAAGTAAAGCTGACGGTTTGGGAGCATATTTTACGAAATGCTCCCACAACCATGTTTGGAGAAAAGCAACGTGGACATACGAGTCCAGTTTCATATAACCATTTGAAGCGTACATGTCCGCGACCACATAATCCAAATGGGTGTACAAAGAGCCAAGACAAGCCACCAATGGGAAGAACGACACCTTTCTCCAATTTGATGGCGAATTTAATGAGCTCCTGTCTTATCTCCTTCTTACCAGAGCCATCATCGAAAATATCTCTGGATAGACAAAGAACCAAGAATGCCGCAACATAAAGTGTACTGTTCACTTGATTCGGCTCTGACTCATCCGGGAACCATTGAGACACCCACCAGCTATAGAAGCACTTCGTCTCGTAATCCTTCCGAACGAACCCTTTTGACTTCGCGACAAGAGTGGCACGTATTTTTTCTTCATCGTCAGACAACATGATATCAAGATTCCATGTTATAGGAAGGTTCAGCAGGACGGCTACGAGTCTCTAAAGAGATGGTCATTTCGCCCCCCACCTACATATGGCATGAGTATCTGGACACCATCTGGAGATTAAAGTGATTAAGCTCGGGATGTCTTTCCTGATTTTAAGTGTTGCAGAAGCCATGACAGCATCAATTATTTGCGCCTTGGTCAAATTGGCCCTCGCACAGTCTTGACTTATCATAAATTGCATCAATTTATCAAAAGAGCGCAATGGACTTTGACAGATTTTGAAGTCGATTGAGAAGCGGGATACTCTTTCCTCTCGAAGGCAAAACCGCATTACACGCCCGCCGGGAACCGACCGGACCTCTCCTTCATTTTCTCGAACCGGTCAAAAGGGTCGCCACATACTTGGGATGGGCTCTCCTAAGTGTATAAGACTTTGTAAAAAATTCATCATCCGTGTTTGGCTTGGAGTTGCCAACATTCTTCGATATGGTGGCGAGACTTTTCTCAGGTGACATCCTAACTGAATTTATTTACGCTGCTTTTACTATTGAAGTAACTACAACGGAGCAAAACCAATAAAAGTTACTACTAAGAAAAAGGGAGCATAAAAGCCATTTTGTCAACGGCGGAAGACATCATCTTGGTCACAAGCCAATTTATTGGGTCACAAGCCGCAGCATGCACGACCAAAGGTGACGCACGGCCAGGGGAGTGGTAGCCGAAGGAATGGGGACTGGTATCCACCCCAACTTTATGACACGAGATGTATACCCTCGGCCAAGAGGGTACCACGATCACGTTCAACGGAAAAAAAAGGGGGAAACCCTAAAATTCGGTTTTTGTGGAGAAGGTTTAAACTGCGGCTACCCGATTAGGCATAATTACTTCGCATAAACAATTGGCTTCATTACCGTTAAACAGGGTGGTTGATGTTATTGCATACTAATGACAAAGGGAAATTACTCACATTAAAGTATTTCACGAATTTATAACGGATGTACGGCTAGGGTTTACACCAACACAGAAGAGTAAACAAAAGAAGAAACACAGAGATGGATACTGAATACGCTCGCCATCTCTTTGCGGGTTTGGCACTAACTCCAAGGCATGAGAATAAAACTGATGATACGGGATAAAGAAGATGGGCAACGCATTTTATAGGCACGACTTTTGGGAGTTCGAAAGGAGGAAGGTTTCCTATTTTTGGTTACACATAAAAAGAGGCAACCGGACCCGCGCTAGCAAAGCTCCATGGCGCCAATAGGCCACGGACAAGCTAGCGCCAAGAACTCATTCCTAGCCAGCAGCTCCACGGCCAAGCCAAGCCAAGCCAGCAGCGTCACGGCCAAGCCAGCAACGCCAACGGCTCCACGCCCTAGCCAGCACCAACAACTTGTATCATCCCAGCGCTAGATTCTCTGCTCGATAGCCGATGCACCTGCATCCTTATCAGCGCCAACTTTTCCACTCCTGACAAGTGTCATCCGCAGCCCAAGCCAACTCCAACCACGTCATAACTAATGCTCTAGCCAGTAGCGTCATGAACCATTCATCAAACAGTAGCCAAAGATACCGCACCGGTGCCAACATCCCATGGCCAAGACGGATTTATGCAAAAGCCACCAACACAAGGATCACAGATTCATCATGCCTTCCACCAAAGGTTAGTTGAATTTCCTTGGCAATCTCTTCACGTTTTGCTCTTTCGATTTTACTCTCGTCTGTTACCATCTCAAGCTTACCCCGTAACAATGCCACCATTACGTACTAAGCAGGGGACTTAATGTTGATGGTGGTTTTTAGCTTAGGGTTAAAATCGTAAAACCTTGCATCTGATGTGACGTCACTCTGCAAGGAAACGGTGCCATGAGTGTTAACCTCTCCACCGGCATATTTATTGAGCCATTCAATATATTTACATGAAATTTATCCAGACTGGCGAATGTAGCAACCATCCCAAACACTCAGAAATTTTGGCACCTCGCCAATACAAGACTCACGAGTACATTGTGCTATGTTCCCATTGTAACCCTTAATATCGGTATGGCATGACGGATTTATGTTCACTCGCAAATGAGTAGCATGAACCTCCAAGTACCAAAGTTAAGGCCATCACACAAAATGCTCGGTGGAAAGCACATAACGCATTCTCGTAGATATGATTTTTGTGGCAAAGATACAAAATCCAGCCAATTATTGTGATAACTCACAAAAACTCATAAACCCGACTAATTTTCAAAAATTAGGGTTTCGCGCCCATGTGCAAAGACACTAGACCCCGTTGGTCGAAACTATGCTTAGCCAAACTAGGCAATTAAGTCCGCCACAGCGCACTGGAAGAATGGCCACGCCCTAGCTTGTCGGCCCTCTTTCCATCGACCAATCATGTCGCTTTAAATCCGCCACATCGCACTGGAAGTGTGGCCACGCCCTAGCTTGCCGGCCCCACTTCCCATCGACCAATCAGGTCGCTCTAAATCCGCCACAACGCACTGGAAGTGTGGCCACGCCCTAGCTTGCCGGCCCCACTTCCCATCGACCAATCAGGTCGTTGTAAAGCCGCCACACTCACACCAGAAGTGTAGCCACGCCCATGCTTGGCCTACCCTCTTACATTAACCAATCAGGTTGCTTTAAACTCACCACAGTGTTGAAAAGAATGAAACCGCGCCAGATGGCCGCAAAGCCAATTGTCTTCCCAAAAACGCGCCAACATTCCAAGTAGCATGCCAAACATGCCAAACGCACATACCAGTGTGGATGGGGGATGGGGAAAAGCGTGTTTTCTCGAACGAGCAAACCAACCTTTTTAAGACTCGAGAGATCAATCCGTAGGACTCTAGGCCTAAACCAAGACAATGGCCGTTCCGCAGTCAATTCGGTCACAAAGAGGGAGATGGGTTGATCTCGTAAGGAGGGAAGTCGAGAATTGTGTGGGATCAATGATGATCAAGGATTGTGGATGTGTCAAGGTTTCCGCAAATTGATGAACCTCGAAGTTGAGTTCTGTGAATAAGTTTTTAATCGAGTTGTTGACGAATGACGATGATGATCTGTTGTCCTCGATTTGGACTTATTTATATTGCAAGAATGATGAACCACTGATCCTCGTAAGTGTGACGGTTTCTTGAGTGAAAGAGTGGGAAAGTGGAAGATCGTGGTGAAGCCAGTTCCAAGTCGTGCGGAGACTTGGTTAACCGTCCACCCATTACTTTGCTAACTCCCTCAACCGTTGCACGACTTACTCATATTTCTCATCGTAGATGAATCCACGTGTCGTGAGGGCCGCCAGACCAAACCCTAATTGATATCCCCCATGTGACGTGATTGATGTCTCACGGATCGTGGAGTCTCGCATGACGACGTGTATTTGATTAGTCACGTTGACCGATTAGACAATGAGTCTAGGTTTTGTTGAATTGAGCATGAATGACGAATTGCTCAAAGTGAAATATTCGATTAACTGAGCAAGTATTGCTCGACGAATTACTGGATATCGATGGTTGGATCAATATTCGAGCAATTGAGCAAGTATTGCGAATTTCGAATATTGATAGTTAAAGCGATCGAGCAACTTGCTCAATTTGACAAATTACTGAATATTGATAGTTGGATCAATATTCGAGCAATTGAGCAAGTATTGCTGACTTATTTATTTATTGGTGACGTGACCCAATAAAATATTAATTAAAATATTGGTAGATTACCAAATATTATATAATTAATCCGTGTTGTTTGTTGGATCAACATACATTTATTTAGTGTTTGAACTTGCTCGAATGATGATTCGTGGAGCGTTTGTTCAAACCCTAATTTTTGATCAATTGCTCATTAATTGACGAATTCTTTGAAAATAGGTCATGAGCGAAGGAGGGACCGGACACATGGGACTACGGACATCCATTTGATGCCCAATTGCTCGAGTGAGCGTATACTGGAGTCCCGAGTTGATTTGCAGGTTGGTGAAGAAACGATTAAATGCCTAAGTTTCATCATTTATTGAAATAGCTCGATTGAGCATTAGGTGATAAAACCTAATTATAGAAAAGTGAGGGACCGACCAAGATGGAATGAGACCAGGCCCTTGGTGGTCGTGGATACAACCGATGTATGTTTGCACAACCCCGAGTTGGTTGTGAAAGTTTGGACCCAATATGAGCGATTGCGCAAATTAGGTCAAAAGTGTGAAAACGTGTGGGACCGGCTCATTGAAAGCCTTAGATCCGCCCTTGGTCGGTCAAGGGAGCATGCCCGTGTCTCCATAATGCCCGTATCTCAGTCTTGAGAGTTTCGGCATTTTTTGATGTGCGTTTGAGCAATATCTTGAATTTTCAGAAGAGTTCGATCTTTGACTGGAATTCTCGATTTTGCTCGAATGAGCAAGTATGCTCGTTTGATCGTGAATATTAAAATAATAATATTTAATATATTTTTCGTGAGTAGCCTAGTCGGTCATGTGACCATGTTGACTTTTGGCTTTTCATGGTTTGAGCAATATTTGAGAAAACATGGAGAAACCATGATTTTGCTGAAACAGGAAGTTTCACAAGATGAGAGAAATAACAATTTATGAAAGATTAGGGATTGCAAGGTGTGGGACCTGGGCCACGGCTAGGGCATGGCCACGGCTTAGGTTTCCGGTCCCGCAACACCTTTCCCTACTTTATATTATTATTTTTCATGAAACCACGAAAAATATGGAGAAACCATGAAAATATGGAGAAACCATGAGTTTTGCTCAAACAAGGAAAGTTGTTAGAATGGAGGAGTCTTCATGAGTTCATGAAAGCAACAAAATAAGGAAAAATAATGGAGGAAGCATGGGACCGGCCACACGCTAAGGCTTTAGCGGCCGGGGCCCGCCCATGAGCGCTTCTCCATTATTTTAATGTTATTATTTTCTCTCTCCTATTTTATGCAGGATTCCCCATTTTTCCATATTTTCGCATGCTCGTTCGTGCATCATTGTCGAGTACACTTGCACCATTTTATGGGGCTTACTCAGTGGTAGTCCAGATGCCCGATTGTTGAGTATTTATTACTAATTTATGAAATTAAGTGGAGAATGATTCATGAAACTGAGTAATAAAAGTGAGTAGTTTTTTATTATCAATCCATAGGATCAGCCTTGGATTCGACCATGAATTCGGAATAATAAAACGAGTATTACCATTCCATGGGATCATGGATTCGACCATAGAATCGGAGTAATAAAAGTAGTTATTACCATTTCATGAGATCAGTCGTGGATTCGATCATGAAATCGGAGTAATGAGATTATCTATTACCATTCCATGAGATCAGCCGTGGATTCGATCATGAAATCGGAGTAATGAGATAAAATAGATTATCTTCTAGGAATTCAACGGTGAATGTCACGGTAGAATTAATCTATTACATAAGGGATATTAGCTAATTAAAGCATCATACCCGTTCTGAAAGGTGCATAGTCAGAGAACAACGAGTGTTGCCGAAGTCTTGAAGGCGTTATTGCTCTCAATCTTACGGAGAAACGCCTGGATCTATACACGGTCTCTCTACATAGTCGTGAACAATGAGTGTCACCGACGTCCCGAAGGCGTTATTGCTCTCAATCTTAGTTTCACTTTGAGAACCGCCCAATCGTTCTTCCATGTAGAGGGGGTCTCTCTCATGTAGTCAGGGAACAATGAGTATCACCGACGTCCTGAAGGCGTTAATGCTATCAATCTTACGGAGAACCGCCCAATTATGTTATTCTACATAGAGGGCATGATGAAATGTGAGGTATCGAACGCTCAGCTAGTGGAGGCCTTTCGGAAAAAAAATTCCCCATGGATCGTAAAATATGAATCATCACATGCCTGAAAGCCGTGTCAGAAACATGTAGTATCATGATTTTACGATTTTGTCCTTTGTTGAAAATCCACCATCTACACCAGGCACACATGCCAAACGCGCCAAACATGGCCACTCACCACATGCGGCATGCCATATAGGATAATTAGGGTTTCGACAAGCCAAACCCTAATTTAGGCAAGATTTCCACACCAACGTGCCAAAATTTCAGTGGCCATGGCTACGCGGCGCAACCATGCCAAAGGCATGCACGAGCCATGCTTGGCCATGCCACCCATGCCAGAATACAACACCGCAGCGTAGCGTTAAAGGCGCCACTGCCAACTAAAGGTAGACATGATCGCTACCTTTCTTCCTGAGATGCAATCTCAGCCATCCAAGTTCGCCACCAAACTAACAGATTTGTGGCAACTTTTAAGCGCCATTCCGCCAAACCCTAAACTTTAGCCACGACATCAAATCCCAGTTTGGCCACAGCGCCTAATTTTGGCCACAGTGCGAAACCCTAATTTCGGCCGCAGTGTCAAACCCTAACTTCGGCCACAGTGCCAAACCCTAAATTGGTCACGGCACCCAATCCCAACTTTGGCCATGACACCATGCCACATCCGCGTTAAAGGCGCCACTGCCTACAGAAGGTATCCATAATCGACGGCTACCCTTCCTCCTGAGATGCAATCTCAGCCATCCAAGTTCGCCACCGAACTAATAGACTTTGGCAACTTTTAGGCGACCAGCCGCCTAAATCCAATGGCCATGGCTACACCATACACCACTTGCACGAGCCATGCCAGTTATGCCGCAATGCCGCTAGCATGCCCTAAAAATGCCATTGCGCCATTATTAGGCGCCAACAGAAGGTAGCCATAATCGACGGCTATCCTTCCTCCTGAGATGCAATCCCAGCCATTCAAGTTTTCCACTGAACTGATAGACTTGTGGCAAATTTTAGGAGACCAGCCGCCTAAATCCATGGCCGTGGCTACGCCGATGGCCACTTGAACCACCGTGCCACTGACATGCACGAGCCATGCCGCAATGCCACTGGCGTACACCAAAATGCCATTGCGCCATTATCATGCGCCAACATAAGGTAGCCACAATCAACGACTACCCTCATTTTATAAGATGCGATCTCGGCCATCGAATTTCGCCACCGAGCCGGTGAGCTCGTGACAAGTTTTAGGCGACTAGCCAAAACGAGCCTAGCATCACATCTTTATTTGCTTGCAAGCAAGCCTCTCAATTTTAACTTGCCACACGTATCAAAGTGCTACATGTTTTCCACGAAAACACTCGAGACATCAAAACATGTCACAAGGCGGGGATACTCATCGGGGTATTGGTCCGGGCGGTTTGGCGTGCGGCGTACAATACGCCCGTTACAGGAAAGTGTCATAAAGCGGGGCGGTTAATAATGACAAGAAGTAATGGTGTAAACGTATCCTTCATTATGGAAATATAAATTCCAGGCGTTACCCGTTACTCCCTTCTTACACCACTCAATCGTTTCCACTTCCTACGAGACCAGGGTACGTTTTGTTGCGACTTGTATAAATAGGTCTCACCTATTTTCCACCAGACAACAAGTTTTGGGTCGGGAGAACAATACCACATCCAGAAATCATCTGATAGCTTTTCCTTGACTAGCCAGTTCAACTTTTCGATACAAGTCACAAAACACCCACACTTCCGTAATCAACTATTCTCGGGGTCTCAACACTTTCTTCGCTTCCCTCCCTAAGACCGGCCATTTTCCTTCACTTTGTGACGAAGCAAGCCTGGAACGACCATTTCTTGATTTAGGCCAGGATTGTACAAATTGATCTTGCGAATCAAAAGTACTCCCGTGCGGTACATTGTTTAGGGTTTAGACTCGTTTCTCACTCACACACACGAAATTACCGAAAACAGCAGAAACCGTTTTCACCCATAAACACCAGGCCAGGTCAAGTCGACCGCTCGGTGTAGAAAAACCCGGCAGGTATAGTTTCCACCGTCAGCGGTCTAGACTTGACCGCTCGTATCATCTCATCTAACAGTCATAATTTCATCATCCTAGATACAATATCAAATTTCATTTCAACTCACACAATTTCTTCAATCTCCATTCTTTCACTCCATAAATCCAACATGTCAGTTCGAGTTCGAGCTCGCAAATTTAGCATAGCTGAAGATGAATCCATTTGCAGGCATTATGTTTTTGTTATACAAGATATGGTCAATGATGGACAACATAAACAACAAGAGTTTGTATATAGTCGCATATTTCAGAGATTTCAAGAATAACATTGAACCTCAATAATCGAGATGCAAATGGATTGTGTCATCGCTTCGGAATAATCAACAAGGATGTGAAGTTGTTTGTTGCTGCACTTACTGGAGGCTATCAAAACCGACAAAATGGCCAAAACGCATTTGATGTGGAGCAAATGTGTCAGCTCGAATGGCGCAACAGTGAGTGGGAAAAGATTTTCAATTCGATGGTTGTTATCTTATCTTGAGGGTGTTTCCCAAATATGATGAGTTTAGATTATCTGCCTAAATATGATGCATTCACTTGTATGATGCATCTTTCATTTGTATTAAATTTTAATTTTAAGATATTATTAATATAAAACTAGTGCATCTTTCATTAAAAGTTTAGAATTTTAATTTACATTAGTACCTCTTTCATTCATCTAGATAATGACATAACTTAAAATAAAGACTTTAAAAAATTTGGGACAATGTTCTTCATCTTGTTTATCTTCTTCATTTCACCAAACTTCCAATCAATGCGCTCATGAACGGAGTTTTCTTTGTTTATCTTCTTCTTTGCCTTCAAATTTTCCTTCCCTTGAACTTTTCTTTGTCTTTTCTTAGTTGGAGGTTTGATTTGGTTAATATCCAAAACTTGTAGACTTCTTTGGTTTTTACCTATTTCTTCATAACCTTCACATATCTTACTAACGGCAGCTTCAAGCACCACTCCTGTAAAATCAAGTTGGGTAGCCAAGTCAAGTTGGGATCAAACTTTGCCATTTTGAAAGATAAGATAGATAAAAATAGAATTTTTTTGTATAAAAATTTGGTGTAGTTTCTGTGTGTGAATGTCACATTTTTATAGCGGTGGAGAAAGATCCGTTGGAGGTTTAAAGTCAACCAAACGGTGGAGACTACACCGCTAGCGGTCGAGTCTCCACCTTTCGGTTGAGACTCGATCGCTTAACATTTTTACCATAGTAGCTCGGCCAGTTTGCCAGGCTAGCTGGCATGACAAATGGATTGGTTAGACACCCCCCATAGGAACCGGCCTTAGAGAGTCCAAATTATAGATGCTCCTTGAAGACTTGAAAGTCTCCAAATCTATTGCTTTAGTACTTTTCTTTAGCACTTTTAGCATGATTGCTAAAGGTTGTTACAACATTTGTTAGGGGAGGATATCAATCCATATAGAACAAAGTAATCTTAGTCGTTGGATTCTAGATTGGTATCCGCCCCTAACAGAAATGGTATTATCAATCATGCACTTTTAGTACCTACCTTGGTGGATGATCTCATAAGAAGTTTTTACGTGTGTACTGTTTTCACCGGTAGTCTTCAAAGTAAAAAAGAAAAAAAAAGTTAAAAATGAAAAAAGAAAAAGTTATCTGAAGCAGTTGTTGCAGTACACGTTTTTTTTTTTTTTTTTTTGTAAATAAGATACGTCATATTAAAAACCAGGACTCCCTAAGAGTCGCAAATACACTTGGAGTAGAGCCATCTAATCTCGAGGTTTGAGGCATCCCACATTAGATTTATCTACTAAGAGTTGTTTAAAAATACAAAAGGGGAGAGTGAGACCGGGTCTTGTGGAGGTTCCCAGCCTCTTCCCAAATGCCTTTACACATCAACTTGGGAAGAGCCTAGCTATTGTGGTTGTTCCCGGTTTTAAGAGAAAAACCGACGACTATTAGCCGTTTTCTAATTTTTTGGGTCCACCAAATCTTGAAACCCCACTTATTTCTCCTTAAACCCCACTTATTTTTCTATTGGTCCCACTAGTTTTCCCCAAAACGGATGATTGTTATCAAGTTTATATAAGCTACACGATTTTTAAGCTAAAATATCTCTTGACCCCACTAAGTTGCAAGGGTTTTAAGAAAGTGTTGATGGTGGTTTTTAGCTCAGGGTTGAAATCGTAAAACCTTGCATCTGATGTGACGTTACTCGGTAAGGAAACGGTGCCGTGAGTGCTAACCTCTCCACCGGCATATTTATTGAGCCGTTCAATATACTTACATGAAATTTATCCAGACCGGCGAATGTAGCAACCATCCCGGATATTCTCAGTAAATTTAGGGCGCCGCCTATATTCACTTAATATAAGTTCCTTTGAATGCCTTCTATGCTATGTTCTAGGATGAACCCTTAATGTTGACATGGCATGACGATTTGTGTTCACTCGCAGCAGAGTAGCACGAATTTCCAAGTATCAAGGATAATGTCTTTGCATAAGGTATTCAATCAGAAAAAGCATGCTGCTCTCTGGCAATGAACTTAAAAGAACTCTATGTCAACACATAAAATTCAATCAATTGACCTGACTAACTTGAAGAAGTTAGGGTTTTTGCGCCTCGCGCAGTATATCAGACCTTTCTTGTTGAAATTAAACCTAGGCAAACTAGGTAATTAATCCGCCATGGATTAACAGGTGCAAAACCTTGCTCAGAATCAGAAAATAGGGAGCCGCCGCAGCAAAGGGAGGCGTGGCCATGCCTTAGGCCAACTGGCGCCACTTGTCATTGGCCACGCCCCTTCCTAAACCGGCCGTATTTCTCTCGACCAATCGTGTCGCTTCAAATTAGCCACGCGCACATAAGTTATGGTTGGGCCCATACTTGCCGGCCCCACTTGCCATAGACCAATCAGGTCGCTCTAAAGCCATCACACTCTCACCAGAAGTGTAGCCACGCCCATGCTTGGTCGGCCCTCTTTTAATCGGCCAATCAGGTCGCTCTAAAGCCGCCACACTTTCACCAGAAGTGTAGCCGCGCGCCTTATGTTTGGACGGCCCCTTTCCTCGGCCAATCAAGTCGCTCCAAACTTGCCACCATACATTAAAGGCCAAACACAGCCTGCCACGCCACCATACTAACTGGCAAGCCAAACGCGCCTTACCACAACAACATATTGATCGGCATGCCAACATGCCACTCTGCCGAGGTAGCATGCCACTTTAGCCTTGGCCACGCCGCCAAGCCCTAATTCTTACCAAGGCGCCAAATCCTAGCCTTGGCCACGCCGCCAAGCCCTAATTCTTACCACGACGCCAAAACCTAGCCTTGGCCACGCCGCCAAGCCCTAATTCTTACCACGGCGCCAAATCCTAGGCTTGGCCACGCCGCCAAGCCTTAATTCTTACCACGACGCCAAAACCTAGCCTTGGCCACGCCGCCAAGCCCTAATTCTTACCACGGCGCCAAATCCTAGCCTTGGCCACGCCGCCAAGCCCTAATTCTTACCACGGCGCCAAAACCTAGCCTTGGCCACGCCGCCAAGCCCTAATTCTTACCACGACGCCAAATCCTAGCCTTGGCCACGCTACAACGCCATAGGCGTGGCCATGCCACAACGTCACTCACATGTCGCTATGCCACGCTACTGGCATGCCGCTATGCCACGGCTACTAGCATGCCGCTATGCCGCGGCTACACCATTAGCATGCCGTTATGCCATGGCTACGTCACTGGCATGCCGCTATGCCATGGTTCCACCAGGCGCTACTATGCCAATGGCGCCACTTCGCTATACAACAAGATGCGGCCATAATCAATGGCCACTCTTCCTCATGAGATGCAATCTCAGCCATCCAAGTTCGCCACCAAACCGACGGACTTGTGGCAAGTTTTAGGCGGCCGACCAAGGCAAGCCTAATAGCATCACATGTTATTTTCCTATGGCAAAGTCTCTTGACTTTGACTTGCCACACATAGCAACTTGCTACACGTTTTCCACGAAAACACTCAAGACATCAAATATGTCACAAACTGGGGATACTCATCAGGGTATTGGTCTGGCGGTTTACAGCGTGTGGCGTGCAATGCGCCCGTTACAAGAAAGTGTCATGAAGTAGGACAATTAGTGGTGGTGAAAAGTAACGGTGTAAACAATTAATTTCCTTCATCATGGAGGCGTAATGACTGACGGTTACACGAATTCACTTCCCTCATCATGGAAGTATAACGTCTGACGGTTACACATTACTCTATTCTTCCACCACTCAATCATTTCCACTTCCTACGAGACCATGGTACGTTTCAATATGACTTGTATAAATAGGCTTCACCTATTTTTACCAAATGACAAGTTTTGGTCGGCAACAATACAGTATCTAGAAATCACCTGATAGCTTTCCATTATGCTGGCCAGTTCTACTTTCAGATACAAGTCATAAACAACCATACCTTCAGAATCAACGATTCTGGTCTCAACACTCTTTTCTCTTCCCTCCCTAAGACCAACCCTTCTCCTTGACTTTGTGACCGAAGCAAGCCTGGAATGGCCATTTCTTGGTTTAGGCCAGGATTGTACAGATTGATATCTCGAATCAAAAGTACTCACGTGTAGTGCATTGTTTAGGGTTTAGATTCGTTTCTCACCCACACACCCGAAATTACCAAAATCAGCAGAAACAGTTTTCACCCATAAACAATTGGCGACCACAGTGGGAGATTAATCTCTCGGTTGTAATACCAATTTCCAAATTCCAATTTCATTTTTTCAATCCCAATTTCTAGATGGTAGAGCTCAGGTCCGGGTCAGCAATAAACCCCGAAAACACTAGCGCTGAAACAATTCTCTGCATACACTGCGTTCCTTCCAAAGAGCGCTAATACGCCACCTATCAACGCCAAAGCCGAGGAGAATTTTCCTTTAGGCATTACACCTTCGGTTTGCAGCCATGGCACGCTCCGCCCCCTCCCCCTTAACATTTCTTCAAACTTGATATCTCCAACCTTCACCAGGCAGCCGCTGCTACTCCATCGATCACGAGAGACCGGGGGATCCGAATGAGCCGATCCCATATTACCATTGCTGATTTGATGGAAAGACAGGAAGTTCTTGCTAGGGCTCAGACGGACATGGCTTCGACTCAGAAAGAGGTGCTTCTTTTACTCAAGACACTAACAGAGCGACTACCACAGGAACCACGCCAACCAGAGCCAACGAGGAACACCTTCAATACTCCCGCGCCGATGCCTCAAAGAAGGCGCACCTTTGTAGATGAAGAGACTCGTTCGGGGGCTCCAACGGAGAGGAATCAGCCGTCCAATTTTGTCACACGAGAGGATTTGGAACGACTTCTTCAAAACCGAGACAAAAGTGATTCTGCAGACATGCATCAACATCAACCCCCGTATCCTCCTGAAGTACAAAGAATTTCTCTCCCGAGAGGATAATCTTCTCCTCAATTCTCCTTATATGATGGCACCGGTAATGCGCGTGAACATGTCTCTCGATTTTTGGAATCCTTGGGCGAGCACGAATACAACCATGTTCTCCGTTTGAGGGAGTTTTCAAAGTCACTTCTGGGAAGAGCATACACTGTACAACAACATTGCACCAAACAAAGATACCCAACTGGGTGACATGGTTACTGCTTTCTACAAGAAGTACTTCTTCGTGTCGAGCAAATTACCTTCTCGTATTTAGGAGGATATTTCAACGAAATAATGAACATCCAAATGATTATGTCAAAAGATTCAGATTCAAGCGCTGGGTCATCACGACCCAAATGTGACCGAATATCAATTAGTAGATTCTTGCATCAATGGTATGGTTCCCATCTACCGTGCCTTACTGGAGAATATGCGATTCCAGACGTTCTCTGAACTTCATGAGGCTGCTAAACGGTCGGCCACAACAGCACCAACATTGTTGGAAAGAACCAGGCCAGCCAAGGTTGAAGACGCACACGAAACTCGAGGAAACAGACGCCTCATCAACAAGCAATATAACATTGGCCCCTCTGTGAGCGTGGTAAGTGAAAGAGGAAAAAGGAAGGCTCTAGCGACAGCACAGCAATCCAAGAGTGCAACGCCAGCACATCAGGCGGCTCCACCGCGGAAGAATGCATCTAAGGCTCCTGCGCAATATCAAGGAGCCAGAGAAAGGGCCTTAGATTTCCCGTTCCCAAACGAGGAAGTAATTAAACTCTTAGAGGCATGGATCCAAGATGACGCCATCAGATTTCCCCCTACTAGATGCCCACCAACTGAAGATAAAATGGCAAATCCTAAGTATTGCCGCTACCACAGATTTGTCCATCACCCGACCAGTGACTGCAATAAGTTAAAGCGTATTTTCAAAGAAAAGGTGGAGGCAGGGAACTTCAGCTGGGCAATGAGGGAGTTCACAGATATCCTCTTCCAGTCAGGAGTTGCATGCTCTTTGGGGACTCTGTTCACAAAACCGTGTAATCCATCATGGAGCATGTATGCGAGATTCTCTATTTCTCCAAGGCGCGGCGTCAAGATATATTTACATCCCTCAATCGAGTTGTGTCGGGCAAGCAACTTTTTCCTACTGAAGAAACTACGCCAGAACCCCAAACTCTCTCGGGAGACGGTGCTGGAAAATACAACTAGGGACTGCTGACCACGGTTCATCTGAAAGACGCCGAGCTCGAACAACACATTGATTGACGCGACCTCTGACTTCAACATCGTTACCATCAAAACTCTGAGAGCTGCGGGAATTTAGAAGCAGGAGGCTACACGTTCCCCAATCATGGTCGAAAATTTGGAAGGAGAAACAATAGACGCATATGGCTACATCAACCTTGAAATTAAGGTAGGAGACGCTCTAACACATGGAAAATTCCACATTGTCAAAGAACTCTCAAATTACGACATGATTCTGGGGTGCCCATGGGTACACGGCAACAAAGTGAAATTAGGAGTATCCTCTCTGCCGGTGTCGATACCCGAAGGAATTTCCAACAAACCATCTAACTTTGAAGATTACATGTTGTCGTATCAACAACTTACCGATGTAACTCAATTATCTGGAGAAAGCCCATTGGCGTTCATCCGCAGATTCCAAATGCAAGTAAGTCCGGTTAAACAACCCTTTCGCACCCGGTCACTTCTCCTCTCGGCCAAGCATGGGGACTCGGTCAATCACCAACCCGGTGTCATTAAGAGATGTGAATGGAACACTGGGCCTTTCAAGTGCTTTGTCAAATATTTGGAAGCTGTCGCAGTCAAAAATGATGAGCTCAAAAATCAAGTGGTTGCACAACGCCCAAACCCATTTCAAATTGGAGATATGGTAGTCAAGACGACCTTTTTTCAAGTTGGGGATGTAACAGTCAGGATAGCCGCTCAACCTGATTCGCCTAAAGAAAAGGAAGACGAGCCGTATCGGTATGAGATGTTATCTTGGGTGGTTACTGCAAACTCATCAATGCCGCCAAGTTGGAAGGTGTGACGATTCATTCGCGATGGCTCAAGCCCTTCAATACCTAAAACGCTGTCCTACTTTCCCCTCCAACGTTCTCCTTTCAATATTTCCTTCAGCAATTTCCCCTTTCATGCGATGTTTGTAACTTCTCTAAAGTGATTGCACTGCTTGCATTCATGAGTAGAGTTTTCAATTTCAATTAAAGAACATCTTCCCTTAAAAAGTTTTCCTGGACCATCTTAAAGGAAAAATACCAAGTAAACCCAAACTCTCACAGAGTCATTACTCGTTGATTGAAAACCGAGAGAAATCAAACCCCACAAAATGTCTTATTCATAAAATACCGAAGAAAAGAATAATGCAAGAAAGAAGATCATCAAGCGTGTAGCAGACACTTTCCCTCAAGAATCTCTAGCCACGACTTTCACCTGAAGGATTTCTCTATTTCTCTCATGACGTGTTATCCAGCTTGTGGCAGCTCTCACTTCTACACACTCATGCGGCATGCCATGGAAGCCCTGGGTATTTGCAAGGGAAAATCCAATAAAAAGAAATGGTTCTTCGCAAAAAGGGGTTTTGTTAGGTCTCTTCCAGAAGGTTTTATTCATTTAATTAAAGATATGAAAGCAACATAAACAAAGGAACGATGCTCGGTGAGACATGGCTTCGGTCGCACAAAACAAAAACAAAAAACTGAAGTACCAAAAAACATCTACGAGCTACGAAAAGATTGTTTTTCTCTACGGAAGGAAATCGCAAAATGGGAAAACCAGGTTGTCAATGACGAACACCTTGGTCAATGACGCCTCCATCGAGCCTTTTCAAGCACTTGCCCAACACCTTTTCCGACAAATGACAAACATTCCATCCGAAGCTATCTCAAGCCGAGCTTCCCATCCCATCCGGAAAACCGTTTGACTTCAACATTCCATCCGAAGCCGTTTAGCAGCTGACTTGACACCCATCCGTAAAACCGTTTGACTTTAACATTCCATCCAGAAGCCGTTTCAGCAACAACTTCAACATTAGCAGCTTCAACATCCCATCCAGAAACCGTTTCAGCTTTAACATTCCATCCTAGGCCGTTTCAAAGAAGAACTTCAAGATCCCATCCGTAAATCATTTCGATTCAACATTCCATCAGGAAGCCGTTTCAAGAAATGACTTCAACATCCCATATGGAATCCGCTTCAACAAAGAAGTTCCAACATACATCCCCACAAACTTCTCCAACGACTCCAACATATGCTTCCACCGCCTCACCATCTGCCTCGACAACATCCTCAGTGGTCGTTTTGATTTCCTCAACAGCAGTTTCGACATCCACTTCAGAAGCTGCTTCAGTCTCGCACACCACATCCTCTTGGGAATGCTCTGGTTCGTCCACCTCAGAATCGAGGATTACGATACCATTATGGAAAGGGTAATTAAACTGGCTCTTGTCTAGAAGTTTCTTGGACTCAGTCATTCGCCGTTTTAATCGAGAGGCGAATCGTTCAGCCTTGACACTGGGTTGTAGAGAAGCTTCATCACGTTGATATTTCCCGACTTGCTGGGATACTTCATCACGTATCCACTTCTCCTCCATGTCAATCAGAGCCATAAAAGCCTGGGCGCGTACCCGCACGATGCGTAGATAGGTGGGGGACATGCCTTGTATAATCCCGTGTTGCATGGAACAAAGGGTTGATTTGGTTTAATATCTCCTCATGTGAAGAAAACATGGGTTAAATCGACTTCAAAAATTTCTCGAAGAGTCGGAGGTATGATCATCATAGGAAGATCCCATTGTGCACTACAAAAAAAAAATACATTATGTTTGCATCGGCTATCTACATGATGAAGAACACAAAATGGAGAACTACGAGAAAAGACACGAGACGATACATGTGGAGAAGATGGGTGCAATTCTACGATGATATATATGAAACAAAAAATAATTGTCTCACTTGGACTGCTGATGGAAAGAGGCTTGCCACTACAGAGGTAAAACCAATGATACAAAAATAAAAGGTTGGACAACGCCTTTTATATACATTGTATTTTGAAGTTTGAGTAGAAAAATGTTTCTTCTTTCGGGTCATGCACGCCATTCTGTGACTTAGCCAAAGGAGAGCCTTCTTCACCGCTCAAAGCAGCATAATCGCCGCCCGCTCCATAGCCTAGCAAGTACCGCCATGACTCCAACACTCCGTGATTATAGCCGCACTATCTCCGCCCATTCTGCGAAAAACGCCGGCTTCATCTTCACTGTTTGGTAGCCAAAGTTCAAAGTGTTGTTTCCACCATGACACGAACATAGCCAAGCCAGAAGCACCACGCCCGTGCCAGAAGTCCGCGTTCAAGCCAACAGCGACATCCACCGTTCCAAGCTAGCAACGCCACTCCAAGCTAGCCGCGCCATCCACCTTCCGTAGCCAGCCAAACCAGCGCCATCTTAGCCGTTCGAAGCAGTGCTATCTCCACCAGCCAAGGAGGCGCCATCCTGGACGTTCAAAGCAGCGTCATCTTCATACGTTCCGTGACCTAGCCAGCTAGCGTCATTCCCCGATTCACGGACCAAATTGCAGTGCCGTCTCTACTAATCAGTAGCCAAAGTTGCATCACTGATGCCAATACCCCATGGCCAAGCCAAATTTATGCAAAACAACCAATACAGGGATCACGGATTCCTCATGCCTTCCGCTAAAGGTTAGTTGAATTTCCTCAGCAATCTCTTCACGTCTTGTCCTTTCGATTTTACTCTTGTCTGTCACCATCTCATGCTTACCCCGAAACAACGCCGCTGTTACGTGCTAAGCAGGGGACTTAATGTTGATGGTGGTTTTTAGCTCAGGGTTGAAATCATAAAACCTTGCATCTGATGTGACGTCACTCGGTAAGGAAACGGTGTCGTGAGTGATAACCTCTCCACCGACATATTTATTGAGCCGTTCAATATACTTACATGAAATTTATCCAGACTGGCGAATGTAGCAACCATCCCAGATATTCTGTAAATTTTGGAGCCTCGCCTATATTCACTTAATATAAGTTCGTTTGAATGCCTTCTATGCTATGTTCTCCTTTTGAACCCTTAATGTTGATATGGCATGATGATTTGTGTTCACTCGCAATGTGAGTAGCAAGAATTTCCAAGTATCAAGGATAAGGTCTTTACATAAGGTATTCAATCAAAAAAAGCATGCTGCTCTGTGGCAATGAACTTAAAAGAACTCTATGTCAACACATAGAATTCAATCAATTGACCTGACTAACTTGCAGAAGTTAGGGTTTTTGCGCCTCGCGCAGTATATCATACCTTGTTTGTTGAAATTAAACCTAGGCAAACTAGGTAATTAATTCGCCATGGATTAGCAGGTGCAAAACCTTGCTCAGAATCAGAAAATAGGGAGCCGCGCGACAAAGAAAGGGAGGCGTGGCCATGCCACAAGCCAGGCGGGCGCCACTTGCCATTGGCCACGCCCTTCCTAAACCCGGCCATATTTCTCTCGACCAATCGTGTCGCCTCAAATTAGCCACGCGCACATAAGTTATGGCTGGGCCCATACTTGCCGGCCCCACTTGCCATCGACCAATCCAGTCGCTCTAAAGCCGCCACACTCTCACCAAAAGTGTAGCCACGCCCATGCTTGGCTGGCTCTCTTTTAATCGACCAATCAGGTTGCTCTAAAGTCGCCACACTTTCACCAGAAGTGTAGCCGCGCCTTATGTTTGGCCGGCTCCTTTCCTCGGCTAATCAAGTCGCTCCAAACTTGCCACCATACATTAAAGGCCAAACGCACCCTGCCGCGCCACCATACTAACTGGCAAACCAAACGCGCCTTACCACAACAACATATTGATCGGCATGCCAACATGCCACTCTGTCGCGGTAGCATACCACTTTAGCCTTGGCCACGCCGCCAATCCCTAATTCTTACCACGGCGCCAAAACCTATCCTTGTCCACGCCGCCAAGCCCTAATTCTTACCAGGGCGCCAAATCCTAGCTTTGGCCACGCCGCCAAGCCTTAATTCTTACCACGACGCCAAAACCTAGCCTTGGCCACGCCGCCAAGCCCTAATTCTTACCACAGCGCCAAATCCTAGCCTTGGCCACGCCGCCAAGACCTAATTCTTACCACGACGCCAAAACCTAGCCTTGGACACGCCACCAAGCCCTAATTCTTACCACGGCGCCAAAATCTAGCCTTGGCCACATCGCCAAGCCCTAATTCTTACCACAACGCAAAATCCTAGCCTTGGCCACGCTACAACGCCACAGGCGTGGCCATGCCATAACGTCACTGACATGCCGCCATGCCACGGCTACTAGTATGCCGCTATTCCACGCCACTGGCATGCCGCTATGCCACGACTACTCACATGTCGCTATGCCACGGCTACTCGCATGCCGCTATGCCACGGCTACTAGCATGCCACTATGCCATGGATACACCAGGCGCTACTATGCCAATGGCGCCACTTCTCTATACAACAAGATGCGGCCAAAATCAATGGCCACTCTTCCTTATAAGATGCAATCTCAGCCATCCAAGTTCGCCACCAAACTGACGTCCTGGTGGTGGAGTGGCGGCGGCCAACCAAGGCAAGCCTAATAACATCACATGTTATTTTCCTATGGCAAAGTCTCTTGACTTTGACTTGCCACACATAGCAACCTGCTACATGTTTTCCACGAAAACACTCGAGACATCAAACATGTCACAAGGCGGGGATACTCATCGGGGGTATTGGTGCAGCGGTTTACATCGTGCGGCGTGCAATGCGCCGATTACAAGAAAGTGTCATGAAGTAGGACAATTAGTGGTGGTGAAAAGTAGCAGTGTAAACAATTCATTTCCTTCATCATGGAAGCGTAGTGTTGACGGTTACGAATTCACTTCCCTCATCATGGAAGCATAACGTCGCGGTTACACGTACTCTATTCTTCTACCACTCAATCGTTTCCACTTCCTACGAGACCGAGTGCGTTTCAATATGACCTGTATAAATAGGCTTCACCTATTTTCACCAAACGACAAGTTTTGGTCGGCAACAATACAATATCTAGAAATTACCTGGTAGCTTTCCATTCTGCTGGCCAGTTCTACTTTCAGATACAAGTCATAAACAACCATACCTTCAGAATCAACGATTCTAGCCTCAACACTCTCTTCGCTTCCCTCCCTAAGACCAACCCTTCTCCTTCACTTTCAGGAAGCAAGCAACAGAACGGCCATTTCTTGGTTTAGGCTAGGATTATCGAGATTGATCTCTCGAATCAAAAGTACTCCGTGCGAGTGCATTATTTAGGGTTTAGATTCGTTTCTCACCCCACACCCGAAATTACCAAAATCGCGACTTGATTTTCAACCACAAACAGAAAGAAACAGACAATCATTATCCGTTTTCTACTTTTTTCAGAACGGCTAATGGTTAGCCGTATCCGGAGTCTTCCCACTGGGATTCCCGCACACTAGGGAAGCCTTACGGGAAGAGGGACTTATGGCCACGGTTTTTATGTTTGGGAAGAGGCTAGGCATGCGCATAAGACCCAGTCTGATATCCCATTAGACTGGGTCTTATGGGCATGCCCAACCCCTTCCAAAGCCAAAAAAGCGTGGCCAAAAGGGTGTCTTCCCGCAAGGCTTCCCTAGTGTGCGGGAATCCTAGCGGTCATTCATTAACCGTTCTTCTCAATAATAACGGAGAATCATTGTCCGTTCCACTAGAACGGCTACTCATCGACCGTTTTTCCTTTCTTAGAACGGTTAATGGTTAGTCTTTCCTTGACCTTTTTTCGTTTACACTCCATGTACACTCATTTGCAGTTTTTGTTTTGTTTTGACAATAGTTTTTACGCTAGACGGGTAGACACGTCTGAGGTTAAATGTCGTATTTAGTTTGTAGAATATGCCTGTTGTAGTGTACACATGGAGTTGCTAAGTCGTATTTAGTTTGTAGAATATGTAAATATAAGTGACAAAGATGTGTAAACAATTTTATTTTATTTGGGTACTTAAACTATGTAGTACATTAAATAAAAATTACTTGGAAATTAAACCTAACTCATCATGTCTTGAGCATCGCGATCGCACTTAGTCGGTGCAGCAACCCTTTAAACCGTTAGGCGTCCCTAACGGTCGAGTTTAGTCTCGGGAGGGTTTTCTAGAGATGTACCCACAAAATCTATAGTGTTGGCGCAGCCGAACTAATCTTCGTCATCATCTTCCCCCTCTTCATGGCATAATATCTCGGGATCGTATTCTTCAGGCAACCTCTGCTTCAGGACTAAATAACATTCATATAATTCGAATGCTTTACCGGTCGCAGCTTCGTATCCATGTTGTGAATGAAGTTCCTATATTATACAACCAAATATTAAAATTGTGTTGATTCTCTCTTCGTCACTTGGGTTGGAACGGGTTGATGCAAATTATGAGTATGTTAAAAGCATACATTGATATAGCATGAGAAGATTTTGATTTGTATCTTCGTCATCCGAATCATCGTTGAGACGAACCCCCAATTTGATTGACATATATCTCCTTAAAGACATTCTTCAATTAACAACAACAGGAGTGACAATAAAATGGTGTCAAAATGGATGACTAACAAACTTAACACAAGAATTCAAGTAAAAGTTTAATACCACCAACATTTGCAAATGAATTCCAACTAAAGTGCAGCGTTTTATGACCATGATAATATCTATAACGTGTAAATTACATATACAATTAGACATACAATCTAAATTATCTCATTTTCAATCATACCAAATCATATAACTTGTAAATAACCTATACAATTAGACATACTAAGGAAAGTCCCTAAAATTAACAATGTTAAACAAATTCAAGTCCTCACATGGTTGTAAAACTAATTCAATTTATGTTATTCATCAAATAATTAATGAAAATCTTTTCAATTGAAAAAAATTAAAAAAAAATTAGGGTTTTAAGTTTATTGGATTACCTTTGATTATTGAGATGATTAACCTCCTCAAAAATAACCCCAACTTTCAATAAGAGGTTCCTCAACAAACCCAAATCCTGAAATTATGTAGGTGATGTTTATTTGGTTATTTAGTTATTTTGGTTGAGAAGAGAAGGAAGAAAAGGGAAGAACAAGAAGAGAATGAATGAACTGTGTTCGTTCTTCCTGGAACTTTTGCCTAAACGGGGAACGGCTAATGGTTAGCCGGTTCAACGGGGTTTGACTGGTCAAGATAGGAGTAACGGTTAATGGATAACCGTTTTCACTAAAACGGGCGATCACTGACTGTTACTAGAAGAACGGTTGATTGTTATCCGTTTCTTTTGCTTAGAACGGCTAACGGTTAGCCGTCCCTGGATTTTTCTAGGAAAAACCGCAAGAGCCAGGCACTTCCCAGGCTGATGTGTAAAGGTGTTTGGGAAGTGGCTGGGAAGAGCCACTAGACCCGGTCTTATACAACTGAGGCTTAGTTTGGTATTCTTTGCGACTTTTGTAAAAGCACTTTTTCTTTGTCTTATTTCTTTGTGTTGTCTTTGTGAGAAAAAGCAGTTAGACGTTTGATAAAATATTGATTAAAGTTAAAGCTGATTAAAAAAACAATCAAAGTGTGTTTGGTAAAATACTAGATTCAACCATTGCTGTTGTGGCAAATGACAAAAACAGACATATCTATAAAAAATAGTTTTATTCAATTTTATTGGGGTTAAATAATTATTTTTTTTTACTATTAAATATAAATATAAATAGATTAAATATTAAATTTTACTAATTATTATTATTATTACGATTGTTAAGAAAAATTATTTTTACTTAACCAATTTTAAAGATATATAATTTTCAAACAAAAAATAAACTAAAATTAAGTAATTATTTAAAATTTATTTTTATTTTTATTTTTGACAAATTAAATGAAATGGTATCATACAATAGTTTGAAATAAAGTATAATAATATTTAAAGAATAAAATATAAGAAATAAAAATTGATTGTACATATATTTAAGGGTAATTTTTGTCATTTACAAAATAAAATAGGGACAAAAAAGATAAATCAATCATTAAATTTTTGTGGGACCACAACTTATGCTTTTGTAGCTTTTAAAAGCTCCTCCTCCCTAGCTTTTAAAAATTGAGGAATCTGGGAAGTGCTTTAGATAATAATCACTTTGATTTTTTTTTACCAAACACCAATTTCAAAAATTATTGACATATATAGGTTTTGAAAGTGCTTTTGGAAAAATAAAGAAACCTATTATAGGGGCTCCAAACATTTGGTTTTGAGGGCTCACAAGATGACAAAACCGGGTTATGAAATAGTAATCAACAAAACTCCATATCTAACTATTTTTTGTAATGGCTAAAATACCCTCCATGAATTATAAAATTAAATTTATTATGTTTTCTTTCTCTTTTCATTTATAAATCATGGTGAAGATGATGATCATATACAAAAAACTAAATCTATTGTCTTCTCATTCATAAATCATGATGAAGATGATGATCATAAAAAAAAAAAAACTTATTATTTTTCTTTCTCTCTTCTTCTTGTCCATCGTGATGAAGATGACGATCATAAAAAGAAAAAACTAAGAAAACCCATCACTTATTTTTGCAAAAAACCCATCATATTTCCCCACCGTAGTCTGTCTACGGTTGGGAAAATTCATACTTCCCAACCGTAGACACTTCACTCTACGTTGGGAAAATTCATATTTCCCCACCGTAGTCTGTCTACGGTTGGGAAAATTGATACTTCCCAACCGTAGACAGTTTAGTCTACGGTTGGGAAATTCATATTTCCCATCAGTGATTGTCTACGGTTGGGAAAATTCATATTTCCCAACCGTAGGCGAGTTCAAACTGTTTCTTCAAAAACCCAATTCGATCGATTCCGCTTATCCATGCATTGAAACCAATTAAATAAGATGGGTTTTTGATTTTTACCTTATTGAAGTCATTGCGGGTGGATTAAATGGTGTTAATCGATAATGAATTATTTTGAGAATTGACGATTAATCGAAGAAATAAGCAATGGAGGTGATGGGGAAGAAGAAAATGGAAAAATTAAAGGAGAGGAATGAATACAAATTACAGTAGAACTTCGATAAATTAATCTTCGATAAATTAATTACTTCGCTAAAATAATAAAATTCTCCGGTCCCAACTAGGCTTGTACAGGTGTTGATGGGTGAAAATTACTCCTGCCGAATTTGGTAATTTGGGGTGTGATGAGGAATGAATTTAAACCTACAACAAATGCACTGCGCGGTGAGTGCTTGTAGATTCGAGAGATCAATCTGTGCAAATCCGGCCTAAACCAAGAAATGGCCGTTCCAGACTTGTTTCGGTCACAAAGTAAAGGAGATGGGGTTGATCTTAGGGAGGGAAGCGAAGAAGGTGTTGAGATTGTGAAGGTGTTGGCTTGCTGTGACTTGTGACAGAAAAGTGAGCAGGCTTACGGTTAATGTAAGGAGGCTCTGGATGTTGATTTTCTGTCTTGTTTTCCTTGTTGTTCTTTGAAATAGGGCGGAGAACCTATTTATACAAGTCATTGAGCCTCATTCACGTTTCTCGTGGGAAGTGGAGGTAGTGGAATGATGGAGTGGTGGAGTTGTGTGTCGGTAGCATACGACCGGTCTTGCCCACTTCTCCGGTTCATCTCTAACCGTCCATGACTTCCTAACACGTTCTTGTAATGGCGCGTTGCACGCCGCACGCCGTAAACCATGGACCAATTTTGATAAGTATCCCCGGTTTGTGACATGATTGATGTCTGGAATGTGGATCGTGGATCCACGGAAGATAGCATGTAATGCTGAATTGAATAAGCTGCGTAATTCGAGAAAGTCGATACTCGTGCGGTATCGTGTGTATTTTATGCGTAGTGTGCATTACGGTGTGGTAAAGTGATGTGTAATGTTGCTCACTAACCAAATAACTCGACCGGGGTTGTAAAACCAAGGCTGGTGAAGTCGGACGGATGAGATGATGTTTGAGACACTCATCTGCGACCGATTGATGAAATTAGGGTTTTTAAAGAGGTGCGCAAGCATCACTCTTGACTTGGTCGAAACCAAGCATGGGAAGGATTTGAGAAGACCGACCATACATGCGTGTTGACGGCATGATGGTGTAGGCGCCTGTATTCCGTTCCCTCATGAAAGCGCGATCCGGGCCACTCAATTTGACCAGGTAAAGAGGAGTGGTCGAGATCGGTTTCTTGAAATCCCTTGCCGCAAAGGAGTTGGAAAACCGGTGTGATTTCCCTAGTTTGGGCACGCGTTTCGAAGCGACCAATCATTGGTTGGTTTTGGTCGATCACACTACCGTGTAGGTGGTAGGTTGGTGTTCACACCTATGTCTTACCGTCTCATGAAACGTGATCTAAGCCACCCAATTCGTCCGGTGAAGTTGAGTGGTCGAGATCGATTTAGGATTTGGGAGGTGTAACCGCACGAGTTTGGGCGTGCGTTTTGGGTTGGCCGGGAATGATGTGCCTTGGCCGTCCGCATGAGGGGGTAGATGGGCCCACGGTGGTCATCTTTGGTGTGACCGACCCTTGCTCAATCTAATCTGTGACCCTCCATTCGTGCCGGAGAAGATGGACGTGCGTGATGGCTTGAACCCTAATTTTGGCTTTCAAAGCCGCGCGACCATGCTCTTTTGGGCGGATGGTTTTGTTGCAACCAACCACGGTTGGCTTTGACCGATTGGTCAAGCGTGTAGGCGGTCACATGGTGATTGTGTCGACATGCTCCGGGCCTTTGAGTCTACATCTACACCCTCCGTCTATGCTGCGAAGACGGACGGTTGAGACCGTTTTGCGACATGTGTAATATGCCGCAAACCCTAATTTAGGGTTTTCCGCCCATAATGCTTGGTATGGACGGTTTCTTGGCAAGCAAAAGCCAATGGTCGACCATGCGGGTCGGCCGTGTGTATTCCATACCTGCTTGGGGGTGATGGAGTTGATCTGGGTCGTCCAATCATGCTTGTGGAGTGGGACGACTGCGATTAGATCATATCCGGCAAGCTAAGGCCGTGTGTATTCCATACCTGCTTGGGGGTGATGGAATTGATCCGTGGTCATCCAATCATGCTTGTGGAGTTGGATGAGCTGCGATCGAATCATATTTGCGAGCTAAGGCCGTGTGTATTCCATACTGCTTGGGGGTGATGGAATTGATCTGTGGCCATCCAATCATGCTTGTGGAGTTGGATGACTGCGATCAGATCATATTTGGCAGGCTAAGGCCGTGTGTATTCCATACCTGCTTGGGGGTGATGGAATTGATCTGTGGTCATCCAATCATGCTTGTGGAGTTGGATGACTGCGATCAGATCATATCCGGAGACTGATACTGATCAAGTGGGATGCTCAATCGGGCTAGTATAACACACCGAGAGGGGCTCAATCGGGCTAGTATAACACACCGAGAGGGCTCGGGCTAGTATAACACACCGAGAATCACTGTCACGGGTATTTCGTACATGGATTCATTATAGTGCTTGGAGGTTCGTGTTACTCGCAAGAGTAACACTCAGTCGTCATGCCACACTGATAATGGGTACAGGAAATACAAGGCTGATATGAAATTCACAGGAAGGGATTGTTGCTACATGCTCCATTCTTGGTGAATTAAGTGAGGAGTATCCGTCACTTATAAATGGCTTTATCTTTTACAAGATGTCGGTAGCATGATTTTACGGTTACTTACAAATTTAACCTTAAACGAAAATCCACCATCAACATTAAGTCCCGCCTAGCACATAATGGTTACATTATTGTGTGGTAGGCATGAGATGGTGACATACGAGAAATGACCAAAGTTGGAGTGAATACATATTTCTGGGATAGCTTCACATTGTCGCGTTTCCACAGGCTGGTTGGTCTTGATTAAGGATGCGAAGGAAGCGAGGACTTGATCCGTGAGTCGCTTTGGTTCCTCTCGTACATACATGAGTTCAGACCCGCTCCGGGGTGTGTCGAGTCGGGGATAGGATTCCTCTTCTACCGGATTTAGGGCGTGGGTGCTTGCACATTGCCGGTTGAATTGTTGTGTCTAGAAATCTGACTTAGTCGGCGTTGAATCCTCATATATCGAGGCGCGTAATCGTCTTAGGGTTTCCTCGGTATTTATGCAGGTGAAGAGATTTTTTTGATCCGTTTTACGGTAGAGCTTCCTTGCAAAAACTCTATTTCCCATCATGTCTAACAACAAAGTGGATCATCTTCTTCATACCATCCCGGGATCTCCCGTTAAACGTGTACGACCCGCCTCGAGCTTCATGATCGGTCCCTGTTCGTGTTCTTCGAGTCAAGAAGATCATACCGGTTTGTCTCTTCTTTCTTTCTTGAAATATTGTTTGTTCTTCATAACGGTCAGGTGAATAATCCCTTCATTCTTGCGAGAGATATCCTAGGAACATGTGTGACGGTCATTGGCAACGATGACTTAACCATTCCTCTTCCTTCAAACTCGAGACACGCCTACCCCCTGCGAACCTCGAAGACGCCGAACCGGGTGTCTCATCTTATGAATATCCGAATGCGGGTCTTTCATTCGATGTTCGCATGAAATGCTTATCCTCCGGCTATCGGGATGTCGGTGGATTCTTGGTGCGGAAGGAGTTTGTGGGTTTGTACACCAAGTTGTGGAGGAAGTACGGTCATATCGCAACCGGGGAATGTGGTCGACATTGCTCCTCTGCCTTGGTTACCGCGGTAAAGCTGCCTCCTTCCCATGATTGCGGAGATGGAGAGTATTTCCATCCGCAACGTTCTTGAATCAAATCTCGAAAAGTGGGAGAATATGGTATCTACCGTGAATCCATGAAGTTCAACGTGGGCTGGTTGCGGCAACGTCTTGATGTCATCAAGGTTGATCGAGTTGGTATCTCGCAAATGTTGTTCCTGCTACAAAAGCTATCTTGGAAGAGGAGAAAGCTGCAGGCGCGAGAATCGAGAGAAGGTGGAGCAAGCATGTGCGGGACTTAATGATCTTGTAGTAGCACGTCTTGTAAGCCTTGGTGACTTGCGTAGGGGCCTTCCCATTTCGGTGAGAATTTTGGTGCGGACATGTCTTGTTGGATGTGTTTGGCTGTTTTCAAAACCAAATCTCCCACCTTGAAAACGCGTGGTTTCACAATTTTGTTGTATGCCCTGGAAATTCGATTCTTGTACACCTGAGCGCGTTCTTCCGCTTTATTCCTTCTAGAATCAGTGTCTAACTCTGCGATTCTAGAGTCGAGATTTCGGCCTCGTTCCGGTGGATCCCGGTTCTTCTTTGCAATCTGGTGATGGGATTACGATCTCTGCTTTGGGAGAATGGCGTCCGCTCCGTAGAGGCAGTGAGTACGGCGAGACCCCAATGGAGCTTCGGGTGATGTACGGTATGCCCATAGTGCCATTGGCCCGATCATGCCATTCTCTGGGATTGTCGTGTACCGATTCGACCGACGATCAGGATCAATGTCTTGTTGGTACTCTCGGCTTGCCGTTCCCTTGAGGATAGTAGACGGTGGAGAAGACTGTTTAATGCCGTACTCCTCCGGTAGCTCCGTACACCTGCTTGTTTTAAATCGGGAATTTCGAAAGATAATGCCTTCACAAGGTTGGCACGCATTCAAGACGGGAAGGCGGCGATGATACTGGTCATCATCTTTGAGAAGTGCGGCGGTACGGTCCTTCATCTTTGAGAAGTCAGCGATGCCGCTCACGAGAAGTCCTGGCGATGCCGCTCCTTTTACGACAATGACGAGAGATGATGCAAGCTCGGTTGAACAAGGCGCTTTCCTTAGTGATCTTGTCGACGGGGTCGTGACGGAAATCAACACCCGAGTGAAATAGATGCGTAAGGAATGCAAGAGAGACGGTGGTGGTTGTAGTTGAGACGGCTCCTCTTGACATCCATCTGAGCAGAGGCAGGACCGTATGGCTATTGTGGTGACTTCTTCGAAAGGCCTCCTGCAACTGACAAGACTCTCGCGGTCGCCGAATTGCGGTGATGCGGCACAGGGCTTTGTTCGATCCTCCTTTTCTTGTCCCTTATTCAGTCACGTGTTGGTTGGTGGATTCGGCGTGCCGGTCCGGTTTGAAAAGTTGTACACGACAACTGGAAGAAACACGGCCATATTGCTACCACTGCGAAGCTCGGGGAGTCGTCTTGCATTGGTCAACCAGCGTCCAAAAGCTTTAGTTTCCATCCGGGGATGAGCGCTGCGGCCCGGTGGAACAGTTTGAAGAAGAGGTGATTGAAGATTGGAGGTGCCATCGGGACGTGTTTGCGCGATGCGGCTTCAATGCTCCCCTGGTTCTTCAAAGGGTTCTCCGAGATTCGGGAGCTCAAACTACATGATGAAGTCCCTTCCGGGTGTGTTGCTCGTCGGGAAGAAGAGGTTGAGAGGTTGTCTAAAAATTTGGAGTGACGGCCGTGCTTCAAAGGATGAAAGTCTCTCTTGCCGGAGAAGGATGAGTTGTTGCTTAAAGACTTTCCTTGAAGTATCCGTGCTATATACTGGCGTTTTCTCTTATATGCTTTTTTTGTTTTTTTTGAGTGATAGTGAGGATTTTCTTTGACTTAGGTTTTGGATCAATAGGTAATTGAATTGGCTTATTTACGAGATAGTTTTGTGAACAACCCTTTTGAAAGGGATTATGTTAAATGAAATTTGCATCTTGGTCATGAATGATTGCGCGTGAAATTGCAAATGTTATGTAAAAGGGAGGTACGAATGGAAACAAACATGGCGCTTGATCACTGAGCCTCTTTTTCCACATGCGGGATGCTAAGTCCCCAGTGAATTCTAAACTATCTCTCTTGTAAAGTTGTTGAGTAAAACTTACTTGCTTTTGAAGCCTCACTATATCAAACCGGAGTAGCCTCTCTAAGAAAATCCTCCGTAAGCTATCTTTACGGACCGAGCTTCTCCGAACAATGCGCTTCAAAGCGTTGCATTCACTTGGTGGGGTGATGAAGGAACCGGTGGTAATGACAAGTACCTCGGGTCCATTACTTCTTGATCGATGGCGGACGCCATACGGTAGCTCCACCTCTTCATTTCGCACCCACGTCTCCAGCGGTTCAGAATCTTCTTCATTGGGAAGGGAAATGTAAGTACCTTGAGTCTAGCTTTTCCGTTAGCGGCGTTGCGATGTTTCCCGTGGCTTTGATGTGGAACGGGGAGATGAGGTGGAAGACTTGCGGGCGTCATCATATCTGCCCGGATTGCCTTCCTAAGTAGAGGGATGTGGAAGGTGTCGTAATGTCACCTCTTGAGTGGCCGAATTGAAGCGATTTCTCCTTCCTCAAGCGTTTCTTGGTCGGTTGAAAAGTCAACGCGGATTGGACAGTCTTAGAGACTCCGGCAAGAGTTTTGAGATATAAATCCTCTAGCGGGGCTCCATAGGTGAAGGCTCCCTTTCTTTATCGCGAGGCATTGTAGTATCCCGGATAAGTTTCTTCCTCGTAGAGTTGCCTCGAGCCTTCGTCGTCGGATTTGGGCCGTGTTGTCGAGTCTCTCCCGAGTCCCTTTGTGATAACGTGCTCTTTCTGCATCTCCACCGGTAAAGGTGTGACCCCTGACTGAGGATTCAGCATTTCTTGCACTGCTTGAGTAGATGCCTGCCGATCCTTCTTGTAATTGCGCCGCCATATCATTCAAAAGGCGAAATGTCTCGCTCTGCCTTCTGGTGATACCGACTTGATTCGCCAAGACATCCTCCGACATTCCGACTACGCTTCCCATGATATCCGAAACACTTTGTAGTTTCGGATACATTGCGAGATGGAAACGAAAGATTGAGGATTCAATTTCATGCAACCGATAGATCAATCTCCCCTTTGTGGTCGCCAATTGTTGATGGGTGAAAATTACTCCGCCGAATTTGGTAATTTGGGGTGTGATGAGGAATGAATTTAAACCTACAACAAATGCACCTTTGCGCGGTGAGTGCTTGTAGATTCGAGAGATCAATCAGTGCAAATCCGGCCTAAACCAAGAAATGGCCGTTCCGGACTTGTTTCGGTCACAAAGTAAAGGAGATGGGGTTGATCTTAGGGAGGGAAGCGAAGAAGGTGTTGAGATTGTGAAGGTGTTGGCTTCTTGTGACTTGTGACGAGAAAAGTGAGCGGAGCTTACGGTTAATGTAAGGAGGCTCACGGATGTTGATTTTTTCTGTCTTGTTTTCCTTGTTGTTCTCTGAAATAGGGCGGAGAACCTATTTATACAAGTCATTGAGCCTCACTCACGTTTCTCGTGGGAAGTGGAGGTAGTGGAATGATGGAGTGGTGGAGTTGTGTGTCGGTAGCATACGACCTAGGTCTTGCCCACTTCTCCAGTTCATCTCTAACCGTCCATGACTTCCTAACACGTTCTTGTAATGGCGCGTTGCACGCCGCACGCCGTAAACCGCGGACCAATACCCCGATAAGTATCCCCGGTTTGTGACATGATTGATGTCTGGAATGTGGATCGTGGATCCACGGAAGATAGCATGTAATCTTGAATTGAATAAGCTGCGTAATTGAAAGTCGATACTCGTGCAAAGATCGTGTGTATTTTATGCAGTATCTTGCATTACGGTGTGGTAAAGTGATGTGTAATGTTTGCTCACTAACCAAATAACTCCCGACCGGGGTTGTAAAACCAAAGTGGTGAAGTCGGACGGATGAGATGATGTTTGAGACACTCATCTGCGGCCAGATTGATGAAATTAGGGTTTTTAAAGAGGTGCGCAAGCATCACTCTTGACTTGGTCGAAACCAAGCATGGGAAGGATTTGGAGAAGACCGACCATACATGCGTGTTGACGGCATGATGGTGTAGGCGCCTGTATTCCGTTCCCTCATGAAAGCGCGATCTGGGCCACTCAATTTGACCGGTAAAGAGGAGTGGTCGAGATCGGTTTGCGGCAATCCCTTGCCGCAAAGGAGTTGGAAATAGGTGTGATTTCCCTAGTTTGGGCACGCGTTTGAAGCGACCAATCATTGGTTGGTTTTGGTCGATCACACTACCGTGTAGGTGGTAGGTTGGTGTTCACACCTATGTCTTACCATCTCATGAAACGTGATCTAAGCCACCCAATTCGTCCGGTGAAGTTGAGTGGTCGAGATCGATTTAGGATTTGGGAGGTGTAACCGCACGAGTTTGGGCGTGCGTTTTGGGTTGGCCGGGAATGATGTGCCTTGGCCGACCGCGTGAGGGGTAGATGGGCCCACGGTGGTCATCTTGGTGTGACCGGCCCTTGCTCAATCTAATCGTGACCCTCCATTCGTGCGGGAGAAGATGGACGTGCGTGATGGCTTGAACCCTAATTTTGGCTTTCAAAGCCGCGCGACCATGCTCTTTTGGGCGGATGGTTTTGTTGCAACCAACCACGGTTGGCTTTGACCGATTGGTCAAGCGTGTGGCGGTCACATGGTGATTGTGTCGACATGCTCCGGGCCTTTTGAGTCTACATCTACACCCTCCATCTATGCCTGCGAAGACGGACGGTTGAGACCGTTTTTGCGACATGTGTAATATGCCGCAAACCCTAATTTAGGGTTTTCCGCCCATAATGCTTGGTATGGACGGTTTCTTGGCAAGCAAAGGCCAATGGTCGACCATGCGGGTCGGCCGTGTGTATTCCATACCTGCTTGGGGGTGATGGAATTGATCTGGGTCGTCCAATCATGCTTGTGGAGTGGGACGACTGCGATTAGATCATATCAGAGCAAGCTAAGGCCGTGTGTATTCCATACCTGCTTGGGGGTGATGGAATTGATGCGTGGTCATCCAATCATGCTTGTGGAGTTGGATGAGCTGCGATCGAATCATATTTAGCGAGCTAAGGCCGTGTGTATTCCATACACGCTTGGGGGTGATGGAATTGATCTGTGGCCATCCAATCATGCTTGTGGAGTTGGATGACTGCGATCAGATTATATTTGGCAGGCTAAGGCCGTGTGTATTCCATACCTGCTTGGGGGTGATGGAATTGATCTGTGGCCATCCAATCATGCTTGTGGAGTTGGATGACTGCGATCAGATCATATCCAGGAGATCGATCTGATCAAGTCAGGATGCTCAATCGGGCTAGTATAACACACCGAGAGGGCTCAATCGGGCTAGTATAACACACCGAGAGGGCTCGGGCTAGTATAACACACCGAGAATCAGCACATACGGGTATTTCGTACATGGATTCATTATAGTGCTTGGAGGTTCGTGTTACTCAGAAGAGTAACACTCGATCGTCATGCCACACCGATAATGGGTACGAAATACAAGGCTGATATGAAATTCACAGGAAGGGATTGTTGCTACATGCTCCATTCTTGGTGAATTAAGTGAGGAGTATCCGTCACTTATAAATGGCTTTATCTTTTACAAGATGTCAGCGCATGATTTTCTGGTTACTTACAAATTTAACCTTAAACGAAAATCCACCATCAACAACAGGCTAAATTTTAACTGATAAATTAATAACTTCGCTAAAATAATAATTTTTTCCGGTCCCAGTGCTATTAATTTATCGAAGTTTTACTGTAGTTTTAGGTTTTTCAATATTAATAGGTTAAGGGTATTTTAGTATTTTTTTTATGAATTAGGTCCCCTTATCTTCATTGTAGGATATTTGAATCCTTAGGAGCCCTCAAAACTCTTTTCTTGGAGCCCCTATAATAGGAATCGTTTTTTGGGGACCATGGTTTTTTTGGGGGGACCATGGTTTTTTTGGGGAAAAGTTCGGTTAGTTGCAAAAAACCTTTCCCAACCGAACATAAGTTCGGTTAGTTGCAAAAAACATTTCCCAACCGAACATAAGTTCGGTTAGTTGCAAAAAAGAATTACCAACTGAACTGGTAAGTTCGGTTAGTTGCAAAAAACATTTCCCAACCGAACTGGTCAGTTCGGTTAGTTGCAAAAATTAGTTGCAAAAACATTTCCCAACCGAACATAAGTTCGGTTAGTTGCAAAAACATTTCCCAACCGAACATTAGTTCGGTTAGTTGCAAAAAACATTTCCCAACGAACAATAGTTCGGTTTAGTTGCAAAACATTTTCCAACCGAACAATAGTTCGGTTACGTCGCAAAAAAATATTTCTCAACCGAACCTAAGTTGATTCGTATAAAAAAATTTCCTAACCGAACACATTAATCCCAAAAAAAACCATGGTCCCCAAAAAACGATTCTATAATAGGTTTCAAAATAAAAGCATTACCAAACCCAGCCTGAGTTTAAAGGGCTTACAGATTTTGCTGCAGTACACGTCTATAACTTGTTCTAGTGCAAAATCCGGACCAAATACATACTATGTACCCTTCAAACAGAAAGAAAATCTCTGCTCATTCCATTAAGTTAAAGCAATAATCGAGGGAGATATTTCATTTCCCAATTTGTGAAGTTCCAAAATCCACAAACATAAAATCTTTACTTCTTGCCGAGGTATTCTTGGAAACACACACGCAACTGACACACCAGCTTCCTTCGCCAAGAAGGAGAGATCGCACATGGCATGGCTAAGTAACAGAAAACCAGGTCCCACCTAGCCTCTTAATCCGACCAATAAAACAACGGGCTTTTTAATAAAGTGTCCACCTCTTAATCTATATGGCATAATCTGATTCGTCACAAAATTGACTTTTTGACTAAACCTAACCATCTTAGGTTAGCAAAAATTAACCCTAGTCAACAATTTCGGTGTACAGAAGTCAGTAGGTAGACCGTAGACATACCTTTTTGAGAGACAGTCTTACCTTTCAGCCTTCCCAGGACCAACTAGTTTAACTCCTACTTTCAAGGTTCCGTTTTTTTGTTCCTATCTCAAACCAACCCCGTTACACGAATTTATGGGTTGGCGGTTTACCAGACATCTTCTGTAGATATCCCGTTTTCCTGGTTCCATTATGATTCTGAAAAAATAAATTTACTTTTACCGAATTAAAATCAGATTCTGAAAATAAATAAATTAATCCCTGTTTTTCCCTATAAAAACCCAGAGCATCAGTCTTTTTCTTTATTCAATCCAAACCCAAAAACATGGCTTTCTCAAAATCTTCTTCTTCTGCGTTTTTCGTTGTTCTTTTGTTTGCTTTCATGGCTGTGTCTACAGCCTTAGATATGTCTATTATCAGTTATAATGAAAAACATGGTGTTGTGTCTAGTGATGAGAGAACAGAGAAAGAGTTGTTAGATCTGTATGAATCATGGCTTGTACAACATGGAAAGAATTATAATGCTTTAGGTGAGAAAGAAAGGAGGTTTGAGATTTTTAAAGATAATCTTAAGTTTATTGATCAACATAATTCTGAAAATCATTCTTATCAAGTTGGTTTGAATAGTTTTGCTGATTTGAGTAACGATGAGTATAAGCAAATGTATTTGGGTACTAAGATTGATCAAGAGAAGAGACATGGTAACAGACTTGGTAACCCTAAATCAGATCGGTATGCTGTTAAGCTTGGGGATAAGCTTCCTGAACATGTTGATTGGAGAGAAAAAGGTGCCGTTGTTGATGTCAAAAATCAAGGAAGTTGTGGTAAGATTACTCTTAATTTTTAATTTTTCCTTTTTTTTTAATTTTTTTTTTTGTTAAATTATGCATTAATTAGTTTTGATTCTGTTTGGATTTTCTTCTTATGACATTAGTTGTTCATCATCTGTCTTGTTTTGTCTTCTGCCATTCTTTAGGAAAAACCTTGAAAAAATCGCAGAAACTGTACATGTTGACTATCGTACCCTTAATTTCTCAGGATAATCAAGGGTAGAGTAGTACTTTAAGTTATTAGAGTTCTTCCATAGTGCTTTTGGAATTTTGTAAGATAAATTGTTTTTATTTGATAAATTATGTACATATTTCTGTTGAATTATTGGATTAAATCATGAATTTCTGGTGTATTATTGAGTTTGTTAAAGATTCTAGTGGATGATGTTGGAATTCCTTGTCAGAGACAGATAATAATATGGATTCTGTGTCTGTATCTGGTTGGAATTAATATTAAATATCTCTGCTGCAATACTTGGCATGGCCAAATAGTAGGATTTAGTAACAGAGAATCTCAAGTTTTATTGTGATTAACTTACATTCATGATATGATCTTTGTATTATAAATATATTTTGTTACTGAAATTGTGGATCTTTGAAAATTGAAGGTAGTTGCTGGGCTTTTTCAACTATTGCTGCGGTTGAAGGTGTAAACCAGATTGCTACTGGAGAATTGATCTCCCTCTCTGAACAAGAGTTGGTGGACTGTGATACATCTTACAACCAGGGATGTAATGGAGGTCTTATGGATTATGGGTTCCAGTTCATTATTAAGAATGGTGGAATTGATACCGAAGAAGATTACCCTTACAAGGCTAAAGATAACAAATGTGATGTGAATAGGGTTAGTATTCATTGTTTATTAATTAGTACACCTAATAATTTAGTTTGTCATTTAATTTGGAAATTCATATGCTTGTTGTTTTGTGCAGAAAAACTCCCATGTAGTGACTATTGATGGGTTTGAGGATGTGCCCGAAAATGATGAGAAGGCTTTGCAAAAAGCCGTGGCAAACCAGGTTGTTAGTGTTGCCATTGAAGCTGGTGGCCGTGCTTTCCAACTCTACAAATCGGTAAAAATCTGCCCCACTAAATTGCATAGATGTTCAGAGATAGACCACACTTTGTGTTAAGTTTTCTGGTTTGTTCCCCTGAATCATACTATCAGATTCTTTGCCTATGAAGATACATTGTAAATTTAGATGCACTGCATTGTTTATGATGATGGGTCATTGTTTTGCTTTGCCGAAACCTAGACGTGGTTTTATGATACAACATTTGAGACAGGGTGTTGGTATATGGAGGACTGCTTTGTAAGTAGGGTAGTATCCTTATGAGTTGGTTCTGCAGAATAACATGTTGCATGTTTGACTGAGTTTGCCCATTTGGACGCAAGCTGCAGTTTCATTTTGGTCATTGTTTTGCTTTACCAAAACCTAGACGTGGTCTTAGGATACAACATCTGAGACAGGGTCTTGGTATATGTAGGACTGCTCTGTAAGTAGGGTAGTATCCTTATGAGTTGGTTCTGCAGAATAACATGTTGCATGTTTGACTGAGTTTGCCCATTTAGACGTAAGCTGCATTTTCATTTTGGTTTTGTGTGTGGCAGAATTTATGATGGAAAGTGATTGGTTCTAGTATAGTTTTAGAGCACTTGAAGTATAAATGAGGCTTCAGTGTTACTAACTTCTTGTGCTCCTCAGGGTGTTTACACTGGAAGATGTGGAACAGCATTGGACCATGGTGTGAATGCTGTTGGATATGGTACAGAAAATGGTGTAGACTACTGGATTGTGAGGAACTCTTGGGGACCTAAATGGGGAGAAAAAGGTTACATCCGCATGGAGCGTAATTTGGCGGACACTAACAAAGGAAAGTGTGGTATTGCAATGCAAGCCTCTTATCCCGTAAAGAAGGGTTACAACCCCCCTAAACCTGCTCCTTCTCCCCCTTCTCCTTCAAAGCCATCAAATGTTTGTGACAACTCTTATTCCTGCCCAGCGGGCAAAACCTGTTGCTGTGTATACGAGTATGGTCGTTATTGCTTTGCGTGGGGATGCTGTCCTATGGAATCCGCAACTTGCTGCGATGATCACTACAGTTGCTGCCCTAAGGAATACCCTGTTTGCAACGTTGAAGCTGGAACTTGTCTAATGGTAAATTTTATTGATTCTCGAAGTTCATTTTACTTTCAGAATCTGATAGGGACATAGTATAAATTTGCTTTGAATGTCTTTTGCTGATAATTTCTTAATCAACAGAGCAAGGATAACCCAATGTCAGTAAAGGCTCTAAAGCGGACTCCTGCAAAACCTTACTGGGCTTTCAGGAAAGTTGGAGGCGTCCATGTTTGAGCTGTCTGGTGTTGTGTTTTCTTTGTCCAGGGAGTTAAAAGTGGTGGAAGCTGCAGTTGTTGAGGATTGGTTTCTTGGTTCCCTTTCTTTGGTCGATTTTAACACACAAAACATACAGAGAATTCCTATCAACCCTTGGTCACTAAAGAAGACTGATAACTGGGTTGGCTGGTGGATATCCAGTTGATTATATGGATTTCTGATTATTGTACAAACATTTACATTTCCTAGTTGCAAAAACGGATGGCTCATTATCATTGCCAATTTGCTTTTAAGTTGCAAGTTTCAGTGTGTAAATATTGTCTTCATTTATGCTACTTAATTCACTGAAAGTGTTAATGAATTCTGAATTTCGATCCATTTGTTTCCATCTTCTGTTTGTTCCAATATTCGAAAAACACTGATCTGTTTTAACTGATTCCGAACAAATAGAATTCTGTGGTTATGTGCAGTTTTTCGACCGAGGAATATCCGTCTATGGAGCGTCCATTTTGATATGGCGTTCTTACCTGGCCCTGCTGGCTTCTGCTCTACCTTGCCCATTTGAAATGTGCCCTTTGAAAAGAACAACACTTTAATATCCTCATATAATGTGAGATTTGGTCCACCCAATAACAACCTGGCACTTTTAGGGGCGACCTGAAGAATTAAAAATGACTTTTTTATTCCCAACCCATATACACCGTTAAGGGATGTCCAAAAACGCGGAGAATACGTTAATGCCCTTACACAATCAAAAGATATTTAGTGCCCGATTATTATACACAAATCGGAAGTTTAGTAACTATGTTATACTACCGATTAATATCGATTTTGTGCCAAACTCGCATCTGGCTTCTATAACAATCGGAAGGAAAAATAACCTCACTAGACTACCGATTATAGTACCTCCTAAATTCCCAAAATTGGTGATTTCGCCAAGAAAGAAATTTGGGGCAACTGTATAATCGGAAGCCTTATTAACTACCGATTATTCTAGTTCCCAAATTCGAAAAAAATGACATTTCTGCAAAAACTAAATTTGGGGCAACTGTATAATCGTTAGGTTATTAGATACCGATTATACTCCAACTACCTGCAAAAAATGTAGGTGTTATTGTTATGAATTTCAAAAAACTAGCCGTTGGGTACTTTTTTGCTATAAATAGAGACCTATCTCTACCAAACTTATTCACCCATCACATTCAATCTTCCTAAATCAGTCACCCATCACTTTGAATCACCAAAAATGGCTACAACTTCGTTCAATAATATAGAAGATGTTGCTATTGTCAGAGCACACACCACTCTCACAAAGCACTCCGTTGAGGAAGCGCAATGGGTGACCGATGAACGAAGACCCAACAAGAGGGCCTTACTTTGGGGATGATCAAAACACCAATGCTTGGTGGAAACGGGTGTTTAAGGTTTTTAAAGCACTAGCGGAAATCGTTATAGGAGGACGCTCCCATGAAATAAGGGAAAGGTACGCATATTTATACAATGAATGCGTGCCGAGAAACGAATTGAAAGCTCGTAAGGACGCTATGCCAAACGAAGACCGAATGAGTAGAGTAAGTTTGTGAATCAATAGGCCTCTTATCAAAAATTATTTATTTGGTTATGATTATTCAACAACGCTAACTTATTTAAAAAATTGTTTTCCCAAGTATACTTTGGGTCGGAGCCAATACGAATTAAGGTACGGTCATGAGTTTCGCACGAGGACTGCTACACTCTCTTGGAGGAAGTTGAATGGCAATTCGCCCAATATAATTAAACTCGTAGAGAATCCCTAGGCGATGTATTGAACAATTTTATGTGTTTTACTTCTATTTTATTTCAACTACATGTATGTTTTTTCGATTCAATAAAATGAGTGACTTCAAATACAGGTTCAATGTTAATGGTGTGGAAATAAGGATTTTAGAAAAAACTCATTTAGGGGCAACCTATAATCGGTAGGTTTTGGAACCTATCTTCCATACGATTATGGCTACATCCAAATCACGAACCACATGGTTAGGCCTAGCTTTGTACCCTCTTAACCTATGGATTCGGCAAGGGTTCGATTCTGGGGCTCCTTACAATCGGTAGATTGTTAAGTTGAGTAGACTACCGATTATGGTAGATTTCAAATTTCCTACAATGAAGGATTTTAGAAAAACTCATTTTGGGGCAACCTATAATCGGGAGGTTGGGTAACCTATTTGGCTTCCGATTATGGCTAAATCCAAATCACGAACCACATGGTTATGGTCGGCTCTGCACCCCTCAAAACCTAGGGAATTTGGCCAATGCTCAATTTGGGGCTTCCAATAATCGGTAGGTTATAAGTAACCATTTCTACCGATTTTGGGCTACTCAACAATCGGTAGCTAATGAGGTGGTATTACCTACCGATTAATAACCGTTTTGAGATAAAACCAAAGTCGACCTAAATTCAAATTCATTTCATTTTCTTTTCAACTTCAACTTCAACTCCTCTTCTCCTCTTTCCTTCCGATTGCAGAGAGGAAAACTCTCCCCCTCTCCTCGCTATACATCGTTCATCGTCGAATCGAATCATCGTCGATTATTCTCTATAAAGATGAAAGAAAACTAACGTAAGAAAGCTCGAACCAAAAACGTAGTGCGCGGTGAGGATCCGAATATTGGATTGCATGCCCGTAATAAAGAGGTTTTAACTCACGAACCCGAAGAACACGAAGACGATGAAGTAGGCGTCGATAGCCAAACTCTCGTGCAACTTCAAATGGCGCCGATTAGGTAAGATTCTACCATTAATTTGGTTTATACTTGCTTCAATTGGACGAATCCATGTTTTTTTTTTTTTAGGTTTTCGGTTATTACCAGAATCGGTAGGTTAGGTATTGTTATAAACTTCCGATTGTGGTCGAACTCTTCATTTCACGAGAAAATTTGTCATATTCGGGTGTTAAAAATTTTGGTATCCTACCGATTATATAACGTTTTTCATTGCGAGGCCTAATTCAATCATAATCGGAAGCTAATTGTGATTTATCCTTCCGAATAAACTAGGGAAGAACAAGTATTAGAGACGCAATAATCGGGTGAAATATTCGTAATATCTTTCCGATTGTTTAGGCTAACAACTTGATTTGTTTACGGATACAAAGAGACGCATATTCGGTAGACATTAGTTTTGTTAGGCTTCCGATTGTGTGGAATTCGGAGGGTTATGTTGAACTTTAGATTCCGATTATTGTATGTAGATAAACATATTCGAACACCAAAAAGTTTATTTTGTTTCCGATTATACGTATTCGGTAGCTTTAGGTGAATCGATACTTACGATTGTTAATAATCGGAGGCACTTTGTTAAATCAACCAACCGAATATTTAGTTTCATAACCCGTTGTACTTTTTTTTTTGTTGTTTAGGGATAGGCGAGGTAAAAACATCCAAGATGCAACTGTCTCGGCTAGTGCAAGCAAGGATAGGCGTCGGAACACGACGACTAGTGCAAGGAGAGCTAGGATCGCTAACGCCGCTTCAAGTGGTCAAGTTGGAACTCAACAAGCAAGCCAAGAAGCCGTTCAACCTAGTGCCCCTCAATGAATAGGTTCAATCGGGTGTTCAACCAAGTGCCTCTCAATCACAACCAATCCAAGAAGGTGTTCAACCAAGTGCCTCTCAATCACAACCAATCCAAGAAGGTGTTCAACCAAGTGCCTCTCAATCACAACCAATTCAAGAAGTTGTTCAACCAAGTGCTCCACCATCACAACCAGAAGTAGGACAACCTAGTGGCGCTCAAGAAGAAGGAGAAGCCGAAAATAAAAACCTCCTCGAAAGAAAGCGAAACACCTTGTCCCGGATGAATCGAAGGTGAAGGATATTCCTAAGGTGTAATCCTTGGGCTGCCGGAGGATGGAGGAGAATTGTTATTTGGATACAAAGAATCCTGGGCCAGAGAAATATATGAAACTGAGGTAATGATCGTATCCATGTTTTATTAACCTATTATGTTTTTCTTCGTAATACTTTTAAGGGTTATAGGTTTAGGTAATTCTAATTTTATTTTTTAACTTGTCATGTGTTTAATAGTATCATTCCGATGCGGTTCGTTTACTCAAAGCGACCGCCGCACCAACAAAAATGCTAGATTGGCCTTTGGAGGGTGAATGTGAAAGGTTCAAGACCATTATTGCAAATTCGGGGTTGGCGATCTTTGCGGGGAACTCAATGTTGGAACATGATCGGGTGGCTATATCGGCGTTTGTGGAGAGACTTTATCCTGAGACCGACACCTTCCATATGCCGTTTGGGGAGATGACGATAACCTTGGATGATGTTGAGCAGATTCTTAAACTCCCCGTATATGGCAAGGGTGTTAGGGCCGAGTTCACTAAGCGGTTGGAATGGAGGAATCTTTATGATCCGACTAAGAAGTGTTTGGGTTGGGATGAAGAAACATCAACAATCGAGTTCAAAAGATGCATGAAGTATAGAACTAGACAGTTCAACATGGGTACTCTCGATGGATATGTTCAAGGGCACCAAGGAAAAAGAAGAGAAAGGAACTTTAACGGACGAGCAAGTCAACCACGCGGCCACCGCATATCTCCTATGTGTATTGGGATGTGTCATTTTCCCCAATACCGGTGGCAATCGGGTCGACGCCAACCTTTTACAACTTCCGGATCCTCTCGATAAAGTGCATGAGTACTCTTGGGCACGGCATGCCATGCGTGGTTGATGGAAGAGTTGAGAAAGGCGTCGAGGGTTGGAATTAGCCAAGTGGCGGAACGTGAGTCTACTACAAGGTATTGTTTATTAACTCCACATACTTGGTTATTTTTTTATTTTTCTACCATTAAAGAATCAATTTCCTAATACTTGCAAAAATGACATTATAGACATGGATCTACGACCACTTCCCTATCTTGGGATTGGCCATTGAAAACGCGGCGTGGGCGAAAGGTGACCCTATAGGAACAAAGTACGTCTTCGATGACAACCATTCTAGGACGAAGGAGCAAAGAATTGATTCGTTTGAGGGAGATTTTGGACTCACTTAATGCCCAAGACGTATGCTTTGATCCATACAAGGAAGACCGAGCCTCTTTGGACATATCGCGGGTCGGTCCGATTTGGTACTTTATTTTGGACCGTTGTGGCACCCCACGGGATATGTGATGTACAATGCCTCAAGGGTGATGCGACAACCCGGTTTTGTACAAGGTATACCAAAGGAGGAAATCCATGGAAATTTCACTTTGGATCTGGAGAAATGCGAGTCTCATAAAGATTCTATCACGGTGGTTCACAAGGGTTCACCATCCTCAGTAAATTCCATTGGGATAGAAGGGCGCATTACTTGATCAACCAAGGAAGGGCAGCCAACCAAGGTTTTGAAAATGCTCCCAACTATATGGATTGGTAGGAATGTTTCTCATCTTCGTGTAATCCGTGATCTTAAAGCAAAGCCACTTCGTACAAGAGTATCCTCAAAGATAAGCCGCGGGTTTTGATAGATTGGTACGTATTGTTTTGTTAATTTAGTTTAATATTAGTGATCAAAATAGAGTAATAACCGTTTGATGGTATGCTATGTTTTAAAACAATTTTAACAGTTCAAGCGTTTGTCCAAATGGTGCAATCGATTGCATAAAGTCCGGAGAGCCCGTGTCAATTGAGAAGATAAAAAAGCACCAAGAGTTGATTGATAACGTTGACAATGAGGAGTATGCATCTCGGTTCGGGGAAAATTGCAAAAGAAACCTACAACCAAGGTGAACAAAGAACTCGGGCTTCATCAAGCACTCAAGTTGATGAAACCCATGATGATCTTTGGTCCAAGTCGTAGAGCTGGTAAAGCTCGCAAAGTCAAAGCAAAGAGGAACAAGTAAACTCTCGGTGTTTTTCGTTAACTTTATGGATAACTTTGTTTATGTTGGATTATGTCGGATTATGTCGTTTTCAAAGTTTATGTCGGAATATTAGTTGTTTCGTTATGTTTATGGATTAAGAATAGTTATTTTACACATTTTATGCATTTAACGATGACTCGCAAGCGAATCACATGAAAAGACATGAAAGTGTTGAATTTTGGAACACAATCGGAAGATAAGTTTATATATTAACCTACCGATTCGGGGATGTTCCAATTTTTAGTCGACCCAAATCGGTAGGGTTATACGTTATTAACCTACCGATTCTCTGGGATTGTGCAAAATATTTGGTCGAGAATCGGAGGATTGCTAATATACTTTTCTCTCCGATTATCATGTGTAAAGAAAACACGTCTTCGTATCCAAACAACACCACAATCGGAAGGTAAATGTGCACCTTCACTTAGAAGAACAATAATCGATGAGGTTTATTTGTAATGTTCCTTCCGATCGTTATAAGTAAAAAAATTTGTTCTCTCAGTAACCAACCAACACCATAATCGGAAAGTAATTGAGCGCATTTACTACCGAATATTCGTAATCGGAGGTTTGTGGTTTCGTTAATGTCCGATTATTATACTAAAAAACAACTATGGTTTCGTAACCAAACAACACCATAATCGGTAGGTTGTGGAACCTATTTGGCTTACGATTATGGCTACATCCAAATCACGAACCACATGGTTATGCCTCGGCTCGTACACTCAAAACCTATGGAATTTGGCAAGGATTCGATTTGGGGCTACTTACAATACCCGGTAGGTTTTTAAGTTGTTAACTCTACCGATTATGGTATATTTCAAAATTCATCACATGAATGATTTTAGAAAAACTCATTTTAGGGCAAACCCATAATCGGATGTGTTGGTAATATATTTAACTCCCGATTATGGTCGCATCCAAAACGCAAAACCAAGTGGTTAAGGTCATTTGTGTACACTCAAAACCTATGCAATATGGCAAAGGTTGGATCTGGGGCTCGTTATAATCGGTGGGTTATATAATTATATACCCTACCGATTATGGTAGATTTCAAAATTCATTACGTGAAGGATTTTAGAAAAAACTAAATTTGGGGCAACCTATAATCGGTAGTTTATGTAACCTATTAGGCTTCCGATTATGGCTACATCCACACTCAAGCCAAGTGGTTATGGTTCGCCCGCACTTCGAAAACCTATGGAATTTGGCCAAGGTTGAATATGGGGCTCTTATAATCGGTAGTCTTACAAGTTGGATAAGCTACCGATTATAAAAGGGATTATTGGTCAAGTATCTACACAACAATCGGTAGGTATATTTTAATTTAACCTACCGGGTGCATGTTTACCTACCGATTATGGTGTTGGCTACCGATTATGTAAGGCATATTGGCCATTTCGAAAAATCAAATATAAGGGGTAGCTTAGATTTACGCCAAATGACTTTTTGTTTTTTTTAGTGTCGCCCCTAATTCTTTCGGGGTCGCCCCTAAAAGTGCCAGGTAATCAAAGACCTAACAAATATTTAAAATTTGTACAAAGTAAGCAATATTGAATTCCATCTTCCTAATAATCTTCAGTCTCAACATCTCATTGTCTTTTCATGTAAAAAATGCAAAATGAAAAAGAAAAAAATGTTCACACAAAAACAAGTTCCGTGTCGATTAGTGGAATGCGTCTCACTTTTTCCTACTGCATGTCCCTATCTTCTCATACTATTTCTCTTGATCTTCACTTGAGCTTTGTCCTGCGGTGATGAAAAGGAAACCTAATCCTAATTCTAATTTATTGTTAATAACCTCAAGCAAGCATCATCCCAATTATTTCGTCAATATTCTATCCAGAAAAGAAAGAAAAAGAAGAAGAAAATCAGAGAGAGCAGCTTTAACCACTATATAGAAGAAAAAAAATCAGTGATAAAAAAAAGCTCAAAAAATCTTTCTCCACTACGCTTTAAGAAAAGAGATGAAAAAGCACGTTTCTACACTATTATCCGGAAGAAATCAAAAGATATATTCTCCTAAACGTGATGGGTTATTGCCATATGCTACCCAACAATCATTTTCCCAAACATGTTTGATTCCTAATGGATGAAGTAAGAACCTTAGGAAAGTAAGTTCAAAAGAGCCGATTTAAAGCTTAAAGTCAAGACTCTAAAACTAAAAGGATTACTGAAAAGAGAAGACAAAAGAAAACTCAAAAATTATTAAACTCAAATGGGTCATATGATATCGTGATATAATAGTTGGGCAATTTGGATTAAAGCACATAATCGCATTATTTTAGTTCAATCAAAGCCACAACACTTCAAGATATTACTTGCCCAACGTCTGGTAGGTACTACAGGTCGCTTTTCTAATAATGATCATAAGCCACCACTCTTCATGACCATTCCGATCAAAGCCTCCACGTCCGTGCATTTTCTCGATAACTCGAGAAGGTCTTGGGACCTAGATGGGAACGGTTTCAGGTCATCCAGTCAGTGGTGTTGTAGCTGTTTATTCCCGCACATGTTACTTTTGCGTGAATACTCAGTTTTAGAGGACCTGGACAAGATTGGCCTTCCAAGGAAAAATAATAATACTCCAATAATACATTTAAGGAACCAACTCCTCCACTTCCTTTGATTGATGCTTGGCAACCAAATTGCTAATAAAAATTCTTAACAAGGAGATGATCATCAAATTTTAGAGATACAGAGAGTTTTTGATTTCAAAAATGGTAGCGGTGTTTAACAAAGAACTGTTGAGTTGGTATCTAATAACTTTGAAGCTCAAAGAAACAGTGGAAGCTGCTAAAGCACAATCTCCAACTGCTAGTCCATTACGGCTCAACGGACATCAGCATAGATCAACAGATCCATTAACTGGAATTGCTGAAGAAGAAGAAGATGAATCAAACTCTCCTGATTATGAATGGGTTATCTCAATCAAAGACAAACTACAACAAGCTCGTCAAGACGAAGATTCTGGGTCATGGGCAAAACTCAATATCTACAGAATCCCGAAATGTTTACGCAATGACGACGACAACAAAGCGTATGTTCCTCAGACTGTCTCATTGGGTCCTTATCATCATGATCGCAAGAAACTTAAAGATATGAATAGACACAAATGGAGATCTCTTCATCAAGTTCTTAAGCGTACAGGTCATGATATAAAGCTTTATTTGAATGCAATTAAGGAACTTGAAGAACGAGCAAGGTCTTGTTATGAAGGGCCTATTAATATCAGTAGCAATGATTTTGTTGAAATGATGGTTCTTGATGGAATTTTCGCAATTGAGTTATTCAGAGGAGTTGCTGGCGGATTTCATCATCTTGGGTATGCTAGAAATGATCCTGTTTTCGCTATGCGCAGTTTTATGCATTCGATTCAACGAGATATGATAATGCTTGAGAATCAATTGCCGCTGTTCATTTTGGATAAACTTTGGGGTCTTCAAGTTGGTGAGCCTGATCAGAAAGGATTTATTGCTAGACTTGTTATTAGATTTTTTGATCCATTAACACCTACAGATGAACCTCTGCGGAAAGTCGATATGACCAAATTGGAATCATCTCTTGGTATAAATCACAAGACTACTTTTGATCCATTAACTGAACACGGCGGTCTTCATTGTCTCGATGTTTTCCGGCAACATCTTTTGCGGACAGGTGCCGTTGTAGCACCCAGAATTTGGATCAGGCGTAAGTCACATACCGCTCGTGTTGCTGATAAACGTCGTCAACAATTGATTCATTGTGTTACTGAGCTTAGAGAATCTGGAATCAAGTTTAGGAAGAGGAAAACGGATCGATTTTGGGATATTAAGTTCAAGAATGGTATCCTTCGGATTCCGCGGCTTCTTATCCACGACGGAACGAAGTCATTGTTTCTCAATTTGATTGCATATGAACAATGTCAGATTGATTGTAGGAATGACATTACTTCTTATGTGATTTTCATGGATAATTTGATCAATTCTCCTGAAGATGTGGGTTATCTCCATTACTGTGGTATTATCGAACACTGGCTCGGCAGTGATGCCGAGGTTGCAGACTTATTCAATCGTCTATGCCAAGAGGTGGTTTTCGACATTAACGATAGCTACTTATCTAGTTTATCAGAGCAAGTAAACGAGTACTATGACAGCAAATGGAGTACTTGGCGTGCGAGTTTGAAGCACAATTACTTCAATAATCCATGGGCCATTGTCTCATTCTTTGCAGCTGTTATCTTGTTGTGTCTTACTCTTGCACAAACCTTTTATGGTGTTTATGGGTATTACAGACCCAATTGATGTATCCCTCAGCTAACTCCTTTTCTTTTGTTTCCTCTTAAATGTGTTTGTGTTTAACTAGTGAAGAAGTTCTGCAATTTGAATACACGATTGGTTGGTTTTCTTTAATAAAATTGGAACTCTTGTTCTCATAGTAACCATATGATGATGATGCATCAGTAAAAATCACCAAGTTCCAAAAGTCCATGGACCATCTTTTTTCTTCCAATTTCTTTCTTAATCATAAAAATCACCAAGTTATCATTTGGTTAGAGTGGTAGTGGTCTCTAGTGCTCTACTCCAAAGTGAATTCGTTAGTCCTAAAACAGGCCAAAAATATCCCACTATGGGGAACGGAGTCTACTTTCTTTTTTCTATTTAATACGAAAGAAGATTCCATGATTGCTAAAGGCTGATGCCATCCTTCGGGGATACCTTTCTATAAGACAAAAACATAATAAACGATCATGATCGTTGGATCGCTCAAACGGTACCCCTGCTACTACCAGTATCCCCCTTTAATAATCATGGAAGATTCAACGGATGCTCAGGAATTACAAATTTTTTTTGTCCTGCTGTAGGAGGACTTGGGTCCTAAGTTAGGACTATTATTTAACCAGGTAAAACATAAAGACTGAGATCTTGCAAATTTGGCTAGAGAGTCGGCCAAGTAATTTGCATCTATGCACACATAATTGCAATTCCAAAAATCTAGTGTATTTAGAATAATTAGAGCATCATGATCTAAGTTTAGTGTTGTCCACTTCACAACAGCCATATTTTCATTCAACGTTGCTATCACATTCATACAGTCTCCCTCCAACTCAATTTTGTTCCACCTATTCCTCTTTTTTCCATAATAGTGCCTCCAGAAGTGCTTGCTCCTCGGCTTGTCCTGGATCTATGGCACCACATGCACCTCCTCGCAGTCTGTTGTTGTTACGTGCAACATTTCTACATATTAGGCCACATCTTGACAAAGCATTTCTTTAAATATGTGATGCATCAAAGTTTATCTTGTAAACTCCATTATCGGGAGATGTCCAAGTATGCACAGTCTTTCTAGATGACCCATTTTGAACTGATGGTAACATCTTGGACTTATTCCACTCTTCCATCTCGCATCAAGACATTGTTAGATATTTCTACAACATTAATGGGTTTATTATCAAAGATTTTAACACATCTTGCTTTCCGTATTAACCAAATGAAGGAAACAGCATACAATTTCATACAACTTAAAGTCCTTGTGTATGGATTGGTTGCCAGAAAGAAACTGCAGAACCATTGATGTAAATCATGGTTCTATAGCTGAGTTGTAAGTCTAGAAATCAGAGAACTCCAAATTGGTCTAATAACAGAGCAATCTTAAAAAGAGCACAAGTATTATCATGATGACTAGAACATCTAGAGAACCTAGATTTGGTGACAATTATGCACGAGTTTCCATATGAAACGGTACCCTCGTTCTACCGCATCCCCTTGAAGATTCAACGGATGCTCGGGAATTACAAATTGTTTTTGTCTGGGTCAGGAGGACTTGGGTCCTAAGTTAGGACCATTATTTAACAGGGTAAAACATAAAGACCGAGATCTTGCAAATTTGGCTAGAGAGTCGGCCAAGTAATTTGCATCTACGCACACATAATTGCAATTCCAAAAATGTAGTGTATTTAGAATAATTAGAGCATCATGATCTAAGTTTAGTGTTGTCCACTTCACAACAGCCATATTTTCATTCAACGTTGCTATCACATTCATACAGTCTCCCTCCAGCTCAATTTTGTTCCACATATTCCTCTTTTCCCATAATAGTGCCTCCAGAAGTGCTTGCTCCTCGGCTTGTCCTGGATCTATGGCACCACATGCACCTCCTTGCAGTCTATTGCTGTTACGTGCAACATTTCTACATATTAGGCCACATCCTGACTGATGCGTGTCGTAGGTGCAACAAATTAATTAATACTTTACTACCTAATTAACAAGTAATATAGGGTAGTCAAGGTCGATCCCACGAGGAGCACGAGATTCTAGTTGTAAAAATTGTCACGAAAGGGGGGTGTAAAAGCAAAAGAAAATAAACAAAACAATTAAAAGATAAAGTTGAAAGCAATAAGAGAGACAAGATCAAGGAATCCTTCTTCGTTACGAAACAATGAATCAAGTTATGTTCTTTTCTACTTGTTATTAGTCACAGATTATCACCAACCGTAGGAAAGCGAGTCTAGCTTAGCTAAACCCCTAAATCCCTTTTATCACTGGACACGGAAGTTCTCGACTATCGGATTCTAATCACCAAGCCACCTAGAATTAGCTCAACCTAGATGTAACTTGGCTCATGCATTAGGTTTTGTGAATTTCTTAGGTCGATATTAGTAGTTAGACTCTTAGCTCAAGGTCTACTTGCTAACGTTGTTTCTACACACAATTGCTCCACGGAATCCCTCCGCAAGGTCTCGTGTTTGCTACTTATGTAAAGAGTCAAAGAACGATTACTTATCCCCTAACTTTCACTAGCTTTAGATCGAATTAACAAATCAATTTAGTTGGCCACCCAAACAATCTATCAATCAATCATGAATGTCTTTAAGATCACTCCTATTAGTAAAAACAAGCGATAATTATGTGAAAAACTTCAAGATAGAATTTGAAAACAAAAACTCAAATCATATGTTTAAAAACTAGGAATTCATCCTCAATCAATAAAATTAACTACTCATGTTAAAGAGTTCACACAAAGAATAAGAAAAGAAAAGAATTGTGTGTAAAGATGTAGAGAGATATATAGAGAGAGATGTAGAAGTTGTAGAAAACTTCTCTATTTATAGGCTTCAATATTCTCCAATTCTTCCAAGGAATAGAATCCTTTTCTTTTGCAATTCAATTTCCAAATTCAAGTCTTTCTCTTTTCTTCCACCTTCTCTTTCCAAATTTGAGTCCAATTCTCCATCCAATTCCTAGCCCAAGTCTTCACACCCATGAGAGAAGTCCATAGAAAATTCTGGAATTTTTGGTCGCCGGAAAACTGGGATTGTGGCCGGAATTTGGCCGGAAAACGTCGCCGCTGGTCGCCTGGAAATTTTGTCGTCGAGAGAATATTCGACGGAATATTCCGTCCGGTCTTCCGTTAGGACTAACGGCCAAACTAGTCAACCAGATCAGTCAACAAGGTCAAAGGTCAAGGAAAGGGAGTGAGTCGGACTCGAGTTAGCTTCGACTCATAATCGGGCTTACTCGAGATGAGTCGATTCATCGAATCACCGCTAACTCACCGACTTAATCTATTGACTCACGGAATCGGTCATCCGGATCGTTCGGATCGGTCATCGGATCGTTCGGATCGGTCAAGTCACCACGGGGGGAAAATTGGCCGAAGTTTCTTGTGCTTTTAGACGATTCGCAAGCCATTTTCAGCCGATTCTTCTCCCTGTGAATCCTAGCATACATCTACTCTTCCAAACTCATTCGGTGCTTCTCTATTCGAAATCGCCAACCACAAAGAACCCGACCATCTCTCGGTTTGAGTCTCCGAGCTTCATCTCAATCCTTCTCGGCAACAATTCAATCCATCACCGAAATTCAACCACGAGATATTCAATTCATCAATACCCATTCGATTATAGCCATACAATTTCTCGTCCGCATCTACCCGAGCTAATTGCAGCATCATTCGCCAATACCGGTCTCAAGCATCACGTCTCTCCATTTGAGCCAATCGATACCACCATCGAAAAGACTTCATCTCTCGTGTTCTTCCCGTCTGATTCATCTCTTCTTCACTCCCTGATTTCCATCTTCGATTAACGAACCCAAATTCTATCTAATCTGCATCTCCATCTCCTCAACTCATATTCCCCCCAATCTGTTCTCGATTCACAGTATCTCCCTGAGCTTCACAAATCCCTGAGTCGACTTCATCCTCCTTCCAATCGAATAGCGAGTAACCATTCTCGCCTTTCACGAGATCGAACCGAATCCATTTTCCCCGTCTTCTTTCCTGGAATCATCAATCTCCACCACCAACACATACCCATTAACTCACCTGATCCATCTTCATCTCTGTTCTCTCGACCGTGAGCAATCTCTGCTCTCTCAATTTCTCAGAATTTAACAGCAGCCATGGCTGTTTCTCTCAGACAAGGAAATTGCTCTTCTTTTCTTCCCAATCAGATGTGCAATAATTTGAGAGAAACACTCTCGAATTTAGGGTTGTAAATGATTGAGGTGTTTAAAACGCCCCAGGGATAAGTCCAAGAAAAACCCCACTTTGGGTGTAACAAAACATATATTTTCTGGATAAGGGCTACCCAGTAATGACAACCCCTAACATGTAGTTACCCCTTAACTTCAGCTGACCTGTATTTAGCACTCCTCAAATTGGGTTGCCCCTTAACCTCAAATGGGCTCCATATATTAATCGCCTGTAAAATGACCTTTTTGCCCTTTTGGCTCAAATTGGGTGCTTTCTTCTTCTTTTCCTCCGTGCGACTCCAAAGTAGCTATAAAACTCAAAACAAGCGTAAAATACATAATTTACAAGAAAAAATAGCAAAGAAAGCATAAACTACTAGATAGTAAATTAGGTGTATTCTACACCTATCAAATTCCCCCACACTTAGACTTTGCTAGTCCTCGAGCAAATCAAACTAAAAACTCACAACTTCAAAGCGTTCAAGCGCCACAAGCATCCAAAGAGCTATGAGGACATAGAGTTTCTGCATGCTAGTAATAAGAAGTTAGAAATACCAAAGAACATATTCTCGTTCTTAATTGTTGAGTGAGAAATAACCACACCATAATGAGAGAATGCGTGTTTGAGAAACGATCAATAAGCATTTCGCCGACTTCGCCTCACCAAATAAGGATTTTATGATAATTGCACTCAAAAAAGACGGCTTTTTATGGTTCTCACATGTGTGTGCGGTAGGAATGAAGAGAGAATTCCGCAACACGTTGAATGGTGGGAAGGACAACTTCCGAAATATTTTTAAAAACCCACATCTTTTAATATTTTGAAAAACCATTTTTTCCGACGATCTCTAAGAAAGGAAATCAACCATTATTATCGAGGATGAGATTACTTACTTACCTTCACATCCGATCGCCAATTATGATAACACCACTCTCACGGCATCCAATAGAAACGTCTTCCGCTCCTCGTCTTGATCTTCATGGTCTTCGTCTTGGTTTCAACTATTGATGATAAACCCTTGAATTTCATAAATCCTTGACAATTTATAACTCTTTTACCTTTGAAATCCTTGTCGCTTGAAACTTCCTTATAGATTTTCCTTCCCCACGGCTTATACAAATATTTCTCTTGTTTTTCTCTTTTTTTTTATTTTTTTTCTTTTTTTTTTTTTCTTTTTTTTTTTTTTTTTTTTTTTTTTTTTTTTTTTTTTTTTTTAAACAAGAGAAATTAAATACAAAAATAAACCATGGCCGTGGAAGAAGTATTTTACCGCTTGATTCTTCACAACTTGTATCGTCTTGAAATCATAAATTTCAAAAAATTCTCACCTTTTTACTTCGCTTTCATGAATAAGTCTTCATACTTGGATATAAAATTACCTCATTGTAGTGTAAGTCTTCAACATATATGTAAAATCCGCTCTTTTGTATGTTGCTTTACTTGAATTTGAAATTTGCTCTTTTTCTCGTTTCGTTGCTTGTAAACCTTAAACTTTTCCAACTTTCCTTGTAGATTTTGATGTCGCTCCTTGTTGATGATGAATGTGTTTCTATGGATCCGTTGTTGTCGAGAGAGAGAATGGTGCTAACTGCAAATCGAACTACAAGAAGGAAGCTTTCATCCATGGACGTCACCCTCATGATTGACAAAATTAGCACTCAAGAGATCAAAGAGTAGTGCTTTAGTGGTGGGAGGTTGGGTAGCTCACCATTCTACCCGGAATTTACTTACGGTGACACACACTCAAAAGAAGCTCTTTAGTAGATGAAAGATTTCTGGTCGGTGCCTCTCATGATATGAATACGGGTAGTCTCCACTAATGATTGATCAGCAACTCTAATAACGCACTTCTCCCTGCACCAAATTCGCATCACCGGCATGATTAAATCCATTATTTAACACTCAAACAAACAAGAAATCCGAATGTAGTTCTCTAACATTTCCAAGTTCAATTATGTCGGTCAAAAACTCTATGTAAACATACCTAGAAATATGCTAGTGACTCTAAAATCTTTAAAAGTTGGAATTTTTAAGTAAAACTTTTTTTTTTTTTTTTTCAAAATTTTTTCATTTTTTTGTAATTTTTGTTTTAAAAACATGCTTAACCACTCCCCCACACTTAAACCTTACATTGTCCTCAATGTAATTGAATCCTCCTAGTAAAGTCAAGGTGGGAAATTTTAACATGATAAGAAACAAGAAAAAGAAATAACAAAAAGCAAAAGGATAAGAAATACAAAACCGATGGGTTGCCTCCCATTAAGCGCTTGTTTTAAAGTCGACGGCCCGACTTGGCTCTTGTAAGATTCATTCCCCATATACTAACAATCGGAAAATTTGAGGATCCACCCATAATACTGTTTTGCAAACAATAACTCCATACAAATATTACCACAAGAAAACAATAGTGAAATTATCGCTCCATAGAAATTTCCCCCACACTTATTCTCGTCCACACTTGGAAGTGTATAAAGAACATAGAATTCGGGAACTTCCATGTATTCCTCTTGGCAAACCTGCATGGTGTTAGCATCAAGTGTTTCCAATGGTGGATATTTAGAAACAAAATCATCCAAAAATACTTTGAAGCACATACATTCAAACCAATAAGAGGTAAAGGAGAAGAATCAATAGGCAAAGGGTTAGACAAACCTTTCAAAAATTCTTGTATTATAGAATCCTCTTCATCCTTAAAAAATTCAAGTGAACTACTTACCTCTTGTATATCGTGGTCCTCTATTAAACCTTGCAACCATTCTTCGTCGTTTTCTACCTTAACCATAGTCTCGGCATCATCATAATCATTCGCAAGTTCAATTGGGTCTTCCACAAAATCAATGAATGTGGTTTCATCCTCTATAATCATCTCTTCAACATTCTCATCATCGGAATCGGGCCATTCACTAAAATGATTCTCATCGGTATAGATTGTAAAATCTTCTTGTGCGGGTGTTACACCGTTTACAACAATAGGTAAGTCACACCCAATCTCCTCCTTTTGAATAGGTGAAGGATCGTTATTATGATCCGGAGTTGGAATAACTTCCTCATCGTTGAACAATCATACACTTCCGCGGACTCCCATCTTTCCCTAAGAAATTTTTTCCAAGCAATAAATGCATCTTCCTCAAGCTCTTCCTTTTGAATAGGTGATTGATCATTATTAAGATCAAGGCTTGAGTAATCTACACTAGCGTCATCAAAAGTCTCCAAAGGTTGGTCCTTTTCAACACAATCATCTTCATTTTCGGACTCACCATAATAAGAATCTTCATCGGTTTCATAACCTTTATCCCGACATCGTTTAAGTTCCATATGAATAGTCCTACTAATTTCTCGCGACAAGCTCTTCCGAGTCTCCATCATCTTCCAATTTGTATAATTTCGTGCAAGTTTCACGACGTTCACACGCTTACCACCGTTAGAGTTTAAGGCATCTCCTCTTTTGGAAAAAGTGAAGGAAAAACACGATGAAGAGGAGTATATTCCAAATTCTCTCTGCACATTACTAGAAAACAAATTGTTAGATGCATAACTATCCTTCCATCCATGTGATTGTCCACTTACATACCCGTCATAAGGTTGTTGATATGTATGAGAATATCCATAAGGTTCTCGTAGAAAATTTATCATAGCCAAAATATTGGTTTTGATTGTATCCTAAGGATGGTTGGAAGTTGTCATAATGTTGAGGTTGAAAACCGTATTGATTGTTGTAATATGCTTGCTCTCGTCCACCATACATGGCACACGAAATAAGATTCAAAAACTTAAGTTAGATACGGAATAGAATCCAACAAAGCAAGAATAAAGCAAAAAGAAAAATAAAAACAACTAAAATCATCCGCTGCTCCCCGGCAACGGCGCCAAAATTTGATGCGTGTCGTAGGTGCAACAAATTAATTAATACTTTACTACCTAATTAACAAGTAATATAGGGTAGTCAAGGTCGATCCCACGAGGAGCACGAGATTCTAGTTGTAAAAATTGTCACGAAAAGGGGGGTGTAAAAAGCAAAAGAAAATAAACAAAACAATTAAAAGATAAAGTTGAAAGCAATAAGAGAGACAAGATCAAGGAATCCTTCTTCGTTACGAAACAATGAATCAAGTTATGTTCTTTTCTACTTGTTATTAGTCACAGATTATCACCAACCGTAGGTAAAGCAGCTAGCTCCGCTTAGCTAAGCCCCAAAATCCCTTTTATCGAGGACACGGAAGTTCTCGAGTTATCCAGGATTCTAATCACCAAACCACCTAGAATTAGCTCAACCTAGATGTAATTTGGCTCATGCATTAAGGTTTTGTGAATTTCTTAGGTCGATATTAGTAGTTAGACTCTTAGCTCAAGGTCTACTTTCTAACGTTGTTTCTACACACAATTGCTCCACGGAATCCCTCTCGCAAGGTCTCGTGTTTTGCTACTTATGTAAAGAGTCAAAGAACGATTACTTATTCCCTAACTTTCACTAGCTTTAGATCAATTAACAAATCAATTTAGCGTGCACCCAAACAATCTATCAATCAATCATGAATGTCTTTAAGATCACTCCTATTAGTAAAAACAATCGATAATCATGTGAAAAACTTCAAGATAGAATTTGAAAACAAAAACTCAAATCATATGTTTAAAAACTAGGAATTCATCCTCAATCAATAAAATTAACTACTCATGTTAAAGAGTTCACACAAAGAATAAGAAAAGAAAAGTGTTGTGTGTAAAGATGTGTAGAGAGATATATAGAGAGAGATCTGTAGAAGTTGTAGAAAACTTCTCTATTTATAGGCTTCAATATTCTCCAATTCTTCCAAGGAATAGAATCCTTTTCTTTTGCAATTCAATTTCCAAATTCAAGTCTTTCTCTTTTCTTCCACCTTCTCTTTCCAAATTTGAGTCCAATTCTCCATCCAATTCCTAGCCCAAGTCTTCACACCCATGAGAGAAGTCCATAGAAAGTTCTGGAATTTTTGGTCGCCGGAAAATCGGGATTGTGGCCGAATTTGGCTCTGAAAACGTCGCATTACGGTCGCCCGGAAATTTTGTCGTCGAGAGAATATTCGACGAGAATATTCGTCCGGTCACCGTTAGGACTAACTGGTCAAACTAGTCAACCGTCGGTCAACAATCGAGGTCAAAGGTCAAGGAAAGGAGTGAGTCGGACTCGAGTTAACCGACTCACCTAATCGGGCTTACTCGGATGAGTCGATTCATCGAATCACCGCTAACTCTACCGACTTAATCCTATTGACTCACCGGAATCGGTCATCGGGATCGTTCGGATCGGTCATCGGGATCGTTCGGATCGGTCCGAGTCATTTCACGGGAGGGAAAATTGGCCGAGTTTGTTGTTTTTAGACGATTCGCAAGCCATTTTCGGTGATTCTTCTCCCCCGTGAATCCTAGCATACATCTACTCTTCCAAACTCATTCGGTGCTTCTCTATTCCGAAATCGCCAACCTTGTGACAACTCCGACCATCTCTCGGTTTCGTCTCCGAGCTTCATCTCAATCCTTCCGGCAACAATTCAATCCATCACTCGAAATTCAACCACGAGATATTCAATTCATCAATACCCATTCGATTATAGCCATACAATTTCTCGTCTCGCATCTACTCCGAGCTAATTGCGAGCATCATTCCGCCAATACCCGGTCTCAACATCACGTCTCTCCATTTGAGCCAATCGATACCACCATCGAAACTTGACTTCATCTCGTGTTCTTCCCGTCTCGATTCATCTCTTCTTCACTCCCCGATTTCCATCTTCGATTAACGAACCCAAATTCTATCTAATACGCATCTCCATCTCCTCAACTCATATTCCCCCATCTCATTCTCGATTCAAAGTATCTCCCCGAGCTTCACAAATCCGAGTCGACTTCATCCTCCTTCCAATCGAATAGCGAGAACCATTCTCGACTTCACAGATCGAACCAGAATCCATTTTCCCCGTCTTCTTTCCTGGAATCATCAATCTCCACCACCAACACATACCCATTAACTCACCTGATCCATCTTCATCTCTGTTCTCTCGACCGTGAGCAATCTCTGCTCTCTCAATTTCTCAGAATTTAACAGCAGCCATGGCTGTTTCTCTCAGACAAGGAAATTGCTCTTCTTTTCTTCCCAATCAGATGTGCAATAATTTGAGAGAAACACTCTCGAATTTAGGGTTGTAAATGATTGAGGTGTTTAAAACGCCCAGGATAAGTCCAAGAAAAACCCCACTTTGGGTGTAACAAAACATATATTTTCCGGATAAGGGCTACCCAAAGAATGACAACCCCTAACATGTAGTTACCCCTTAACTTGGTGACCTGTATTTAGCACTCCTCAAATTGGGTTGCCCCTTAACCTCAAATGGGCTCCATATATTAATCGCCTGTAAAATGACCTTTTTGCCCTTTTGGCTCAAATTGGGTGCTTTCTTCTTCTTTTCCTCCGTGCGACTCCAAAGTAGCTATAAAACTCAAAACAAGCGTAAAATACATAATTTACAAAAAAAATAGCAAAGAAAGCATAAACTACTAGATAGTAAATTAGGTGTATTCTACACCTATC
>JAJJWW010010839.1:0-63360 GCA_023531295.1 Papaver armeniacum
GATATCAAATTACTTGGATTTTTTCAGTGGATTGTGAACTCTCTACGGTTGAGCAGACTCATTCATGGAAGCTTCGCTATGGTTATGATCGTGTGAATGATGATAAATATGTTTCCAACATCGAGGCCAAGATGACTGATGGTATGTCATATATCTTAAATTATATAGTAGTTCACCAGTTCTTAGTTTCGTTTTTAGTATAGTCAAGACTCAAGATTTTGGTGAATCTTTTGTACTAAATAAAACAAGAACAATTTTAGGGGATAGTTTTGTGTATTATGCTTATAAGATGCTAGTTCAGACCTAAAAAGATATCACAGAATCCAACGTAATTTAGGATTTGAACTAGCTCGACCATGTCGAAGTCCAAGAATAATTGAGCTAGCTCGACTACGACAGCTCACTTACAACTGCGTCCTGTTATAGAAAAACATCACAGTGGGCTCAACAGCTCTGGATGTAGGGGATTCATACTGTGTAAGCAATTATTTATTTTGTTTTACTGGCATGATAAGTATAATTGTTGTGGCATGATAAGTAGTGTAGTAAATGACTGCATCTTTTAATCATGTTTGAATGAACAACATATATGTACAATGATCAGACACTGGGTATCATAGTAATGAATGAATATAAAATGTGTGGCCAAGACTTGGATTTAGATTTTCAAGTGCTGGTCAGTGTCAAATGATGGACATGACCCATCCTGGAGTTGTGTGTAAATTTGAAGACAATGTTTCAGTGGTGATCTCGGTTTCGAGTTGGACTAGTCATTTTACATAGAACTCAAATGCGCGGTTTAGCATTAGGATAAGAGGAGAAGCGTAAGGTCATAAGAGCCACTTTTAAATTAGTATTTTGAACTTGATAATTAGATAACTTGTGGTCTCAGTCTAGTGTTGTTTTAGATTAGTAAATAATGGTGGAATCTTCTTCATTTGTAGCCTATTAGTCTTCGACTCAATCTTTATAAGCATACTGGATATCTGATTAGAAGAATTTGTGATGCTTTGTTCGCGGAGTTAATTGAATGATGCTCTGTTGTGAGATCGAAAGGTTGGAGAACAAAGGCAAAAGCAAAGCAGACCATTAGGTCCCTTAGCGTTGCAAGATTTGTAAGTTATAATGTAGTATCTCCTTATAGAGATTTAAGTTAGAAGAACTTAGGAATTTCGAGAACTTTATACAAACCGAACTTAGGAACTAAGTTTGTTTATGTGTATGTCCATTAAATGAATGACATAGTTTGTATCAAATACTCATACTTGTTAACTTCAATTGAAGAATTCTTTTTTCATAATGGTAAATGTGGAATTGAAAGTGTAGAAGTTTGTATATCTGTGGAATGCTGAATATGGGGAAGTGGGTAACTGCAGTGGGGTAAATGTGGGGGAATGGATTTTGACCAGGTCAATGAAGACCTGACCTTTTTTTTTTCTGTTGCAAAAGCTTAGCAACGTCGATGTTTTGTTGCTAAATTAGAACCAGAACCATAGTTCCGGGTAGGGGTATTCCTGTAATTAGAAACAGCTTAGCAACGGCAGACCTTGGTTGCGAATAAACAAAGTCGCAACGGCACAGTACGTTGCGAATCTCCGTTGCTGACCAAGAATCGCAACGGAGCAACGTCCAGGCTTCGTTGTTAATCCCTAAAAATGGTGTAGTGCTTTTCTGGTATTGTATCCAGCTAGAATTACCTGCGAAGTTGGTCTAATATATATCGATCTGCACAACATAGAGGTAATGAATTCAATCTTATTCTGCGTGTTTGATTTACCAATGTTTACCTTGAGATTTATCAGCAAAGAAAAGGTTTTCGTCATTAACAATGTCATAATCTTCTAGAGAGACTTTTGGGGTTTCCTAGAATGAACTTACACGACCAGGAACAATTCCTAAATATCTAACACTCATTGCCAAAAGTTTAGTTTTTGATCATGACGAGGAACTAGGTATAAATTAGTGAGCTCGTTTTGGGTTTGAGTGAAGCAAGGTGAAGTATGGCTGCTGTATGGGTGATATTTCAGATTTACAACGGGAAGGATTAGATGTGAATAACAAGATCAGCTTCGGGGTCTCTTGTGAATGGGTTCAATTGTAATTAGGGTCTCTCAGAGAAGACTATTTTGAGGAGATTTCCTTACTTCAGCTGGTTTCCAACTCTCAGGTAATCTCTAACTTTTCCTTTAATGAGCTCTTATTATTATTTTTGGCATCTCCTCCATGTTGAGCATATCAAATTGCACATATATATATCACCAAATAAGAATAGCAAGTTACATTCACTGTAGAAGAAGGAACCAACTACTAGCAGCTAATAATTTATTCAAGTCATGCCGACCATGAGCATCATACAACCCCACCGAATTGGTTGTGGTGATCATATAACCACCGATACTACCACTGCGGAGATGGGGAAGAAGAAAAGAGCATATAAAAGAAGAGATTGTGGATGTGATACAAATACTCCAGCCGTGATGGAGAAGAAGAAAAGACCATACCGAAGAAAGAAGGGCCTTCCTCATGATTTGATTCTGGAAGAAATATTAACCAAGCTTCCAGTCCCGGCCCTCCTAAAGTCTGTTCTGGTGTCCAAACTCTGGTACAACTCCATTCATACTGATCATAAACGCTTAACTTATTCTCATTTCCTTGAATCACAGAGACAGCCCCAAGTCGTCATTAGCCTTTTAAATGTTAGGGAGGTGTTTAAAACCAACACCGGTGATCCTACTTATGGCTGTCACTTTTTCAAGTTTGCCGCTACTTCGGATTACTGTTTCAACAATGTTCTAAGGTTTGAAAAGTTTCGGAATCATCTTGGTCACCCTAATGTATGGGAAATGGTTGGTTACTGTAACGGTCTACCTTGTATGTCACAAGCGGGTAACTACTCATCTGGTTACGCGGTTTTGGACCCAAACAGGAGGGATTTTATGTATATCTTTTATCCGGCCAGCGTTGGGATATACACCCAGGAAGCCGACATCATCTGTCACGGATTTGGGTTCGATCCCTCAGCGAACGAGTACAAGGTGGTAAGTGTTTTTCGTAGCGCTGAAAAGGAGCTCAACTTTGCGGTATTTACGTTGGGAACTAAATCGTGGAGGAACGTCACTGCCGCAACCACGCCCATGTCAGCTCACGGCGATCGTCCTGTTGCAAAGATCAGAGCTCCCACGGGTAGTGACAGATCAGCCATCTACTGTGCCACCAGCGGCGGCGGATGTTTGGTCTGGAAGGTAGCAGCAACCTTGGGGGGAGCAGGATCGGGTGAAATCATGCATGGCGATGGCACTGCTGCTGGTGCTGACGAGGTGGAGATGCTACTGTCGTTCAGTCTCCATGATGACAAGTTTCGGTTCATCCAGCTACCAGCTGAGCGCAAAAGTGACGAGCAGCAGAAGCGGTTGCTTGTCGATTATCCTCATCTTCTGGAGTTCAAGGGGTCTCCCTGTATTGCACGTATAGAAAAAATGTCTTGGAATGGAAGTGGTTATCGTCACCGTTGCCGTGATGACCATCTAGGTAGCGGTCGTGGTTGTTGCTGCTGTTGCTGTAAACTTCATCTGTACATACTGAGGATCACGTCGAGCAAGGCTGGGTTAGGGAGGAGAGTTTTGATGTTTGTATAAATTCAACACCTGCATGGTTGAGATTTATTGGCAAGCTGGCACCAGATCCCTGCTGTTTTTGCTTGGGCGGCAGTACTACTAGGCCTCCGACTCGCATCTTGAGTTTCTCGGATCAGATGTTCCTCTACTGGCTGAACAATGGGAAGTATCTTCAAGTTTACAACTTGCGTACGGGAAGGTTTGAGCTTGTACTGCCTAGAGGTGAAGAGGGTGCCGTCTTTCGGACAAAGGTGAAAGGACCGCGGCACGTCTTGGAATCCTCCGGTGATGGTTGCTCCAACATGATTTATCAGCTGCACCGACACGAGGAGAACCTCCTTTCTCTGGAAAGCTTCATACCAGAAGGAGTGCAAGGAGTTGGTGCTGCTGTTTTCCGCCGATTAGATTTGGAGAGAGAAGACCGTCCATGTTCGGTATATGTGTTCATCTACAGAGGTTCGGGAGTGTTTTATCCTTCTTTTAATTAGCGCACACATACATCTAGGAATCTGTTCTTCGGCTTCCACGCAGCTTAAATTGGAGACTATGTCTAGTGGTTGGAAGAATTCAAAACGCTAAACCATTTTTCCCAAAAAATTCCTGCAAATCAATGACCCGACAGTGTTTTGTGTGTTCTAGATTCTACATCTGTAAGGATTGGTCCAAAAGTCTTCAGTTCTTACATGTATTTGGTTGCCATTTGCCTGCAGTGAGCACTGAACGTGAATTAGCACTCAAATACAGTGCAACACCACAAAATATGTACTACCCTTAAAAATGTCTCCGAAAGTCTGCAGAAAGATTAAAGGGAATATTTGGGATATGCCTCAAAATCGACTGTAAATCATCTTGGGGATATGCCCCAGGATTCCAATTTTGGGGAATATGCCCCAGCCGTTTAAAATTCCATCTAAAACCGTTAAGTAGTCAATATTAGCACACATTTGGGATCACATATGCGAATTAAAAGACAGATATACGATATATTAACACCTTTACAAGGTTCAGGAACAAAATTAGACGTAAAAATCTCGAAAAAATTAGAGAAAAAGTTCAGACACATTTACGATAAATAGTCTATTTAACGGTTCCTTGACAGAAACCGTTACTTTGGGGCATATTCCCAAAAACTGGAATCCTGTGGTACATCCCCAAGATGACAGTCGATTTTGGGGCATATTCCCCATTTCCCCAAGATTAAAACACAAATAAAAATCCCATTATTACTTGAAACGAATAAGAATTCGAACAAGGTTATCAAACTCAAAGCAAACACATAAAAATAACAACAAGAATCATAAATAATCCAAGACTCAATGAGGCCGATCTTCTTCATATTTCACTTGATTTCTTTTTTCTTGTCTTTGGCTTCTCCACACAAGTACCAGAACCTAGTGGTTCTATGCTGGTCACATATTTCTCCGTTCCTTGAAACATGCTGGCACCATGAATCCTCAATCTCTTATCAATATTGTAATTTGGATCATAATGAACCAAACAAGTATCAGTACCGAAAAGAATTTCATTGTTCTGAAACTCGCATACTATCCTCAAACGACCGGTTTCAGTAATAGACTTCTGCGTAATTGTGAACCTTTTTGTCCACGATTCTTTTACTCCATATTCCTGCATCACCCACACGTCGACTTTGACACCATAAGTTTTATGAAGTATGCAAAGGCACCCTCCTAACACACCCACATCATTGTTGTCAATATTATAATCACAATTTACAGGATGTAGCATGGATCCAGTTATTCTTGCAACCTCCTTGAATACCTCGTTAGTCATATCAAAAGATATTATAGCTACGTAGTACTCACGTTTATTAACCGCATACCAATGGAGAGCTCCATTAACAATCACCCCGGGCTTTAATCCATCAGGAAAGTAGTAAGGCATGTCTTGGCACTGACAAGTTCTCCACGAATTTGACCCTAATGTGTAGATCTCCACCACAGAATGTGAACTGACCCAAGAAACCTTAACTTCAGAAGTAATATCTGAAATTGAGGTCAATATCCGCATTACAGACCCATAAGAACTACCAACAGGTTTAGGAATTTCAGCAACTCTTACCAATTTGAAATCACCAATTTTGTAATCATAACCGAACCCGTACAAACCCTGATCCATATTACTGTGTTCGGAATTTGGTTGCGTTGGTATCTTCTTGTATTCCTTGGTTGATGGATTCCAAATGCAAATGTCATCTGCACCATAACTGTACTTGTCATAGTCTGACAAGCAAACCAAACCATCACAGGAACCCAAAATAGTAATAGAATATGAAGCTAGCTTCGGGTAATCCATCTCAACAGCCTCATCAACAAGATGACCTTCTGCAGATGATAATTTCGAAGATAACGAGTTTAACTCCATTGAGTAGAATGCCCAGCGTTTATTAGTACCATACTTGTAATGCACCATAAGGAAAGTGTTATTTTTCTTAATAGTATGGTCACGGTAAGTTTTAATAAAATGAGGAGAAGAGAAAAGATGGCACCAAGGTTTGCATACGGACTTGAATCGAAAGATAGATTTCACGGGTAATCTAACATAGATTTCTTGGTCCACCTCCGTTGGAAGACTTGACATTCTTTTTTTTAGATTTCTGCTTGTTGCAAACTGTAATATGAAGTAAGAAGGTTTTTGAGAAGTTTTTCGATGTTAAGATGCAATGAGGTTGTGGATTCCATCTTCAGTGTAATGGCCTTATATAAGGTTCCAAGAATCATTCTGTTTGGCAAGTCATTTATGGTAAAACAACCAAAATACATTGTGCATGAATCATCGTATTTAGGAGTCTTGGATAGATTTGGAAAAAAATCACAAAGAATATCCAGCCGCATAAGAATTTTCAAACGCGGAGTAGCCGGTATTAAATTGTCAGATCATACAGATCCAAACGACACGGCGCATATCTTTGTCGTGCCTTTTAAAGCTGAATCCAATTGCTCAGCTAACGGTCCTCTTGTTTAAACTAAAGATTGGCATTCTCTGCAAATATGCCACCAGAAGTTAAGTTACCAATGTGTAAATATTGTGGTAGGAGTTTGGAGTAGCATTTACAAAAAGAGAAACCAAAAAAAAGATAAAAAAAAAAAAAGCGCTAGAAACAGGGATTGAACCTGTGACCTTGTGGTTAACAGCCACACGCTCTAACCAGCTGAGCTATTCCAGCTTTGTTGTTGAACTTTGGAATCATTTGGTTATGATAAATGCATAAAATCTGGCATCACATTCATCAGAGTACCATTTTCTTCTCAAGCTTCTGCTCATATTACCGCTGACTTTTCTGCCCCCTTATGTACCTTCATTAGTTAAGTGAAACTAGGCTAGGAATATACTTCCCAACTACGATAAAGGTTCTTCCCTTTAATATGTCAGGTAGCATCAGTTCCTTGTATCTTTTAGTCTTCGTGTCATATATCAATAAACTCGAATTACCTTTTATTAAAATCTCATTGTTCTTGAAACTCCAAAATGATGCAGAATAACAATCAATAGGAACCTGGACGCTCTCTTGGGCGATGGAGAAACTTTTGGTCCAAGATTCTCTTACTCCATAGTCTTGCATCTTCCATACATCAATCCGAACATCATGAAAATGAAAAAGTACACAAAGGCAACCTCCTAACACACTGGTACATATATCGTTGTACTTAATATCTTCCCAAGGTTCTTTCGGTACTGGTGCAACTTCCCTGAAAGTTTCATTGGCGATGTCAAAAGAGATTATAACTTCTGAATGATCACCAATGGTATATGCATGCCAATGAAGAGCTCCATTGTAGAGTACCCCTTGAAGATATATGTATGGATACTCAAAGCAATAAGGTATGTTTGGAATGCTTTTCCATGAGTTTGATCCCAATGTATATATATCAACTTTCGAACTATATGAATGACCATCAAAATCGATAACCCGAACCAATTTGTAAGTGTCAATATTGTTATCATAACCAAACCCGTAAACACCTAAGTCAAGGCTGCGATTTTTTTTTTTTTTTTGTGGTGCAGCCGGTATTTTCTTGTATTCGTTAGTCGATGGATTCCAAAGATGTATTTCATCCTTATGGTCACCACTGACACTCACACTCCAATCACAACAAGATATACAAAGCAAGCCATTATTACAGTAATATATAATATCAACTTCATAATTAGCTTGCGATTTGAAAGGGTAATCAATCCGATTGACAGTTATTGGCATTGACAGTGAATTATAATCTGCTATATACATGCATTCGTTCGTCCAAAACAGAAGACTAGCATTGTTTTCTATGTTACTTATAAGATTATGGTGCATATTGATAAAACTACGGCTACGGATTAAAGAAAATAAAGCCTTACTTACGCACTTAAATCGGCAAAGAGACTTCACCGGCAATCTAATGAAGATCTCTTGAAGGATGTCTTCCGGAAAGTTTGACATTGCTGCAGGAGGAAGATTTTTTTTTTTTTTTTTTTTTTTTTTTTTGCAGGCAGCAAGTTCTGTGAAGTGTGAAACCCTAACTTGAAAAATTAAGAGCCAGTGGTAGGAAAGAGGTATACATCGAGTCTCTCCGGTCCCGTTTAATAGGCTTATTAGCCTCTTTTTCTATGGCCCCGCCCAGAGTATATATGCCTTGCTCTTTTTGAGAACCTCGTCTCCAGTCGCATGGTCTTAAATATTGCCCCCATGAAATACAATCAGGGTTTTTGGAGTAAACTTTGAGCTTGGTAAAAAAAAAACCCTTTTCTTTTCTTTGATTTAAACATGCTTTCTGTTTCCAGTAACAACTTGTGCAAAACCATAACATCATCAGCATCAGCATCTAGTATAATAGGCAACAACACTGATATTTTAATAGAAATTCTACACTGTTTACCAGTCAAATCGTTGTGCGTATTCAAAACCGTATCAAAACAATGGCAGTCTCTAATATCTGATCCATACTTTTGAAAATAATTATAATCTTCGGAGCTGTCGTCTTTCTATGCCTGCATTATATATGAAGGAAGTATTCGAATTTAAAACTTTGGTCACGGATGAACGAAACGGTATTGATTGCTTTCCCGCCAATATTCCAATTGTTGTTAACCGTCACTCGTTTATTATATTTAAGCATTCTTGCAATGGTCTTGTTCTTTATGAAGTTTATGATGGATACAAAACTTATGTTGTACACAATCCGTCCATGAAGCATTGCAGAAACCTTCCTAAACCTCCGTTCACAAAAAATTCGTGTCCCTCATGTCTTGAGTCTCACTATAGCTTTTGATTCTGCAAAATTATGTTACTATGAGGTTGTGGGTGTCTGCATGGAAGATACCACCAAAAGGATTCTTCATATTGAAATCTACTCCTCCAAGACAGACTCTTGGAGAGATGCAGGAGATCCCTTTCCTTTCTCTTCACTTGGTAGATTAGCGCTGTCTGGTGTGTATTGGAATGGTTCAGTGCACTGGATCCATCAGTGGAGTGCAACTCTTCATTACTTCATTATTAAACGTGAATTGATGAAGACAATTGCAATGCCAATACAGCCGTATCCTAAAGGAGATTACACAAGGCGTATTGTATATTTTAAAGAGTGCAGGGGACGCGTATTCATCTTATGGAGATGCGTAACGATGACATGCCCCATGCTGACATTTGGGAGATTATTTATGTTGATCTTATGGACGTATTCATCTTATTGTATACTCTTCATTCTGACGTATTCATCCTATGGATTATACAGGATGGAATGTCAAGTATTATGTTGATCTTAGTCCATTAACAACTGTATAGAGATTATTTATTACGTCATTTTGAGTTGGATGTGTTGGAAAAAATAATTTGTAAATCTAGAGGGAGTTGTCTAGATTCCTACTCGGATAGGTGTAGATATTCTACACAGTAGAAGTGGCAAAACAGTCAGCTAGTTAGTTGTGTTAGAAAAGTGTCAAATAAGTCAGTCAAAGAAGATTCTAGAATTAGCCAGAGTTAGTCAAGTCTAGAACTGTGTAATGCGGAAGGTTTGTAAGGTCGGTCAAATGAGTTTTCTAGAGTTAGAAAAATCTAGAGAGAACTAGAGTTTATAGTAGTCAGTTTTGTAAGCCTATAAATAGGCATTTGAGATCAACAATTGTAAATTGTAACGGAGCAAGTGAATAATAAGATTAAGAGTTTTGAGAGAGTTAGTTTTGCTTCCTAGGAGCTTTATGCGAGCATAACAACTATGCTCGTATATCTCCGAAGTCTATGTGAAAATTCCAACAGGATGTACTACTTATCGAGGAAGGTGAAGATTCATCAAGGTTGATATTATGGATAGGGAAGGGCAGAGTGATATCCTTTGACCTTAAAATTGATATTATGGATAGCGAAGGGCAGAGTGATATCCTTTGACCTTAAAAATAATAGTAGTTTTAAGAAAATGTATGATGTTACCCCGGATGTTCATATAGAGGGATTTCAATATATCGAAACACTTATTCATGCTTGAATATTGCTTTGAAGCAGCAAAAAAATAAATAATCCAGAGACACTCTGAGAGTGAAAAATTTCAGGAGGAAAGGGATCCACAAAGAGGATTAATTAGTAAAGAGACATAGGAAAGTTTTGAGAGATAATATTCAAGGTACTGTATTACTAAACCAGCAACTAGAAGATTAGCATGAGAAGAGGTGGAGTGAAACGTATCAGTGGATTGATTTATGAAGAGACTCGTGGCGTTCTTAAGATTTTTCTTGAGAATGTGATGCGTGATCCAATTACTTACCCTGAACATTCTAGGAGGAAGATACTGATATGGATCTTGTTGATGAAGCCATCAATGGGTCTTTCTAAATGAAAAGTTTTCATTAGGGTTGGATATTTCTGAGTTCGTTTCTTTTAGTTTGATTTGATCTGTTAAATTTGGTTTTTGTTGTTATATGTTGAGTCAAATTTTGTTCAAATGAGCAGTGCAATCACATGCTGAGGCTTTTGCCCCTTAAAGGAAGTCGTTCTGACCTTGCTGGAGTTTATAGCTAAATGGTGATGCCAAACTGCATCAGCTCATCATGGTATAAAAGGGCACGGTAGGAGAATGCAACCACTGAACCAGCCACTGCCAATCTTCGGAAGGGCCTTCCAGCTGCAATCTGTTGGACGACATATGGAAATTGTCACAATAAATTCATCTTAAACAATGTGATTCCTGAACAAGGAAAAGAAATCTTGTAAGCTAAACTCAATTTAACTTTTGGTCTAGCAAAAGCGAGTCGCTGGAAAATGTGTTGAGTAATGTAATGTTAGTGAACTAGTGTAATAGGAGTGTCAAGTCAACTTTATATTTAGTTGTGTGTGTTGACTAAATATGTGGGTGTAGGACATCCACAAGTTGTAAGGTCTTTTGTAGACCAAGTAGAAGAGTTAGTATTATCTCTTCAACTTAATGAAAAGAGAGAGAGTGAGAAGAACCAAAGAGGTTCCCACTACTCCATTACCAAAATCAACATCAAACATCTATCTTTAATCACCCATACATCCAACAATTGGTATCTAGAGCTTAAATCTATTAGATTTGATCTTGGTGAGTCAAAAAAAATCAATTTCTACCCATTAAATCAAAAAAATGAGCAACATTTAAAGTTTTCAAAATCTAGATCTAGAAAAGAAAAACCCAATTTCTTCAATCAATCATCAACCAAATCAATGGCAAGTAGTAGTAACTCAAGTTTCTACATTCAACAACCTTCAATACCACTTTTTCATGGAGAAAATTATGATTTTTGGGCCATCAAAATGAAGACCTTGTTCATGTCACAAGATGTGTGGGAGATTGTACAAAATGGGTATGATGAAGTTGAAGATACATCAACTCTAGAACAACCCCAAAAGGATTTACTTAAGGAGAGTAGAAAGAAGAATGCAAAAGCATCCATGTACATTCAACAAGGAGTTGGAGACACTATTCTACCAAGAGTAATCCATTTTCCTATAGCTAAGGAAGCTTGGAATATCCTTCAACAAGAGTATGGAGGTAATAAGAAGGTAAGAGAATTGAAATTACATTCATATAGAAGAGATTTTGAGAATCTAAAAATGAATGAGAATGAATATTTGAATGAATTTTCTTCAAGAGTTGTTGAAATTGTTAATAATATGTTGATGTGTGGTGAGAAGATGGAAGAAAGAAGAATTTGTGAGAAGATATTAATTTGTTTGCCGGAGAAATTTGAACCCATTGTGGCGGTTTTAGAAGAGACTAAAGATTTCTCTACATTAAAGTCACAAGAATTATGGGCTTCTTTGAAGGTGTATGAACAAAGGGTGTCGAGGCACTCGGAAAAATCAATTGAAAGTGCATTTCAATCAAAATTGAACTTGAACTCAAAAAATTCAGCAATGAAGCAAAATGGGTACAAGGGCGATTCTTCATCTAGCTCCAATGGAAAAGGAAAATGGAAGAAAGGAGGAGCTAACTCCAACAACTACACAAAAGTGATACTTCTCAAGTACCAAGGTGCAATTTTTGCAAGAAGAATGGTCATTTGGAGAAGAATTGTTGGAACAAAGGAAAGCCCCAATGTCGCAATTGCAAGAAGTATGGACATTTGGAGAAAGATTGTAGATACAAAGAAGATGAAGAACAAGCCGGTAGAGCGGAAGAAAAAGAAGAAAAACAAAATTTGTTTTATGCTTGTCAAAGTGCCATGGTGACTTCCAAGAGTGAAGTTTGGTTTGTAGATAGTAGTTGTACAACTCATATGTCCGGTGTGAAGAGCTTGTTTGTTGACATGGATACATCCATAAACTCTCTAGTGAAGATGGGGGATGGAAACATGGTTCAAGCTAACGGAAGAGGTACAATTTGCGTGCAAACTATCAATGGAGCAAAATATATTAGAGATGTGTTATATGTTCCGGATTTGGCAAAAAATTTGCTTAGTGTTGGGCAACTTGTGGAGCTTGGGTATGCGGTTCATTTTGAAGATGGATATTGCACCATTTATGACAAGAAGCACAACAACAAGAGACAAGTCATGAAGAGTATCAAGATGGAGAAAAATAGAAGCTTTCCAATTATCTTTGAAAAGGAGAAGAATGTTGCATTGAGGATGGAAACCATTGATGAAACATGGTTATGGCATAAAAGACTTGGGCATTTGAATTTCAATAGTCTCAAGTTACTTTCCAACAAGAACATGGTGCAAGGACTTCCACAACATATGAACCACAAAGATGGAGTATGTGAAGGTTGTGCACTTGGGAAGCAACATCGCCAACCATTCCCAAAAGGTGTAGCATGGAGATCAAATGAACTTCTTGGTTTGGTACATATCGATGTGTGTGGACCAATGAAGACACCAACTCATGGAGGTAATAGATACTTTATCTTATTCATTGATGATTTAAGTCGTATGACTTGGGTGTACTTCATGAGACAAAAGTCCGAAGTTTTTAGCATCTTCAAGAAGTTCAAGAGCCTTGTTGAAAAGCAAAGTGGTCACTACATCAAAGTTTTAAGAAGTGATAGAGGCAAAGAATACAACAACAAAGAGTTTGATAAATTTTGTGAAGATGAAGGCTTGGAAAGGCAACTAACCGTGGGTTATACTCCTCAACAAAATGGTGTTTCCGAGAGAAAGAACCAAACCGTGATGGAGATGGCGAAGTCCATGCTTCATGACAAGGGTATGCCTAAAGTGTTTTGGGCCGAAGCCATCAACACCGCCGTCTACTTGATGAATAGGTGTCCAACAAAAGCCGTATGGGATAAAACTCCTTTTGAAGCATGGAGTGGGAGAAAGCCATCGGTAAGACATCTCAAAGTTTTTGGTAGTGTGTGTTATTCTCAAATTCCAAAGGTGAAGAGAACAAAGCTTGATGAAGCAAGTGAAAAGTGTATATTCATTGGCTATAGCCTCCAATCAAAAGGTTATAGGTTGTATAGCTTGAATAACAACACAATGATCACAAGCCGTGATGTGTTATTTGATGAAGGAGCTTCATGGAATTGGGAAGAAGGTAAAATTGAGAAGAGAACCATTATTGTTGATGAAGAGCAAGAAAATTCAGCAACAAATGAAGTAGAAGAAGGTGAAGAAAATGAGGAAGAACTACCTCAAACACCTCCAAATACAAGACAAGGAGCATCTCCAAGTATGTCTCCAAGTACTAGTGCATCAACATCGCCACCGTCGGCACCAAAGAAGTTGAGAAGGTTGAGTGAAGTGTATGAAAGATGCAACTATTGTGTGGTTGAACCGGAAAATTTTGAAGAAGCATCAAAAGAACCGGTTTGGATAAAAGCCATGGAAGAAGAAGTTTTTGTCATTGACGAGAACGATACATGGGAGAAGGTAGCAAGGCCAAGTGATAAAGAAGTTATTGGTGTGAAATGGATCTACAAGGTGAAGTACAATGCGGATGGAATGGTTCAAAGATACAAAGCAAGGTTGGTGGCAAAGGGCTACTCACAACAACCCGGTATCGACTACAATGAAACTTTTGCACCGGTTGCTCGTCTTGACACCATTAGAGCCGTGATTGCTATGGCTTCCCAAAAAGGTTGGTTACTTTATCAACTTGATGTCAAATCGGCATTTTTGAATGGAGAACTCCATGAAGAGGTCTATGTAGAACAACCACAAGGTTTTGTGGTGGAAGGAGAAGAAGACAAAGTATACAAGTTGAAGAAAGCTTTGTATGGTCTCAAGCAAGCACCAAGAGCTTGGTATAGTGAGATAGATGGATACTTCAAAAGGCAAAAATTCAACAAAATCAAGAGTGAGCCTACACTATATGTGAAGACAAAAGGTACGTCTATTCTCATCGTTGCCTTGTATGTTGATGATCTTATCTTTACGGGTAATGATGCTCATATGATTGAGCAATTCAAGAGAGAAATGATGATGAAATATGAGATGAGTGACATGGGTTTGCTCAAGTACTTCCTTGGTATAGAAGTTCATCAAAGTGAAGATGTAGTGTTCATTTCTCAAAGCAAGTATGCCGAAAAGGTGTTGAAGAAATTTGGTATGCTTGGTTGTAACCCCACATCTACACCACTTGTAATGAATGAGAAACTCAAGAAAGATGATGGAGGAAGGAAGGTTGATGAGACTTACTATAGAGGTCTTATTGGAAACTTGTTGTATCTTACACATACAAGACCCGACATCATGTTTGCTTCAAGTATGCTTTCTAGGTTCATGAGTTCACCTAGTCATTTACATCTTGGCGCGGCAAAGAGGTTGTTAAGGTACATACAAGGAACAATGAATTTTGGAATCATGTATTCAAGAAATTTGGATGTCAAATTAGTTGGCTATTGTGATAGCGACTTGGGAGGGTGTATTGATGACATGAAGAGTACATCGAGTTATGCTTTTTCTCTTGGTTCGGGTATATTTACATGGGCATCAAAGAAGCAAGAAACCGTAGCTCAATCCACGGCGGAAGCGGAGTACATTTCGGCATCAATAGCTACATCTCATGTTGTATGGCTAAGAAGAATCATGGAAGACATTCAAGAGAAGCAAGAAGAAAGCACCGTAATCTTTTGTGACAACAAATCGGTAATTGCTATGTCCAAAAATTCGGTTGAGCATTGTAGAGCAAGGCACATCAAACTCAAGTACCATTTCATTCGAGAAGCGGTTGAAGATGGTGAGATAGAGCTCAAGTATTGCAAGACGGAAGACCAATTGGCGGACATATTCACCAAGGCACTTGCCAAAGGAAAATTTCAACATTTCCATGAACTACTAGGAGTAGAAGAACATCACATTAAGGAGGAGATTGTTGAGTAATGTAATGTTAGTGAACTAGTGTAATAGGAGTGTCAAGTCAACTTTATATTTAGTTGTGTGTGTTGACTAAATATGTGGGTGTAGGACATCCACAATCTTTTGTAGACCAAGTAGAAGAGTTAGTATTATCTCTTCAACTTAATGAGAGAGTGAGAAGAACCAAAGAGGTTCCCACTACTCCATTACCAAAATCAACATCAAACATCTATCTTTAATCACCCATACATCTTTTGTCAAATTAACTAGACCAATTTGTTCATTGTAAAAAGTGGATGTTTGGTTTTAGTTTATTGGAAAATCTCTTCAAGCTTTGCTGTTAAAGTTTAATCAATTTGAGAATCACCTCAAACTTTTGAATCAACATAAGAGAGAAATACCAATTGGTCCTGAATAAGAAGAACCAAAAGAGGTTCCTATTTGGTAATAAAAATTATACTAAAAATTATCACTACGCTGATGTCATGGATGATGTAAATGTCACCAAAATCTTTTGGATAAGGACCATAGTCAAAAAGTAGGAGAGAATAAATCATCATTTATCTTTAATCATTTTTTCTTTTTCCCATACATCCAACAAAATGTTGTTGTTGAAGGTGGAGCACTCATTATGTTGTTTTTGATTATTTTTTTGATGTTACATATGTTTCTTGATCAAATTAACTATTGTTGATATGTCTATAATTTCTTGATATGTTTTTTCAAATCTAGTTGATAGTATTTGTCCATTGTAAATCTTTAAGTGGATGTTTGGTTTTCGTTTTGCCTTGGCTGTGGTTCTTTCCCTGTTTGGACTTCAAAATTTTCTCTTAGTTTTTATATGGATTTCATTTAAGTCTGCTTTTTCTTAAGTTTTTATTGGAATTCCGGAAATGATCATTTTTCTTAGGTTTTATATGGAGCGGGAATATTAGGTTTTTATATGGACTTCATTTGAAGCGTATTTCTTAGGTTTTTATATGGACTTCATTCCAAATGAAAGTTTGTATATGTTTTATATGGACTTCATTCTGGGAACCTATTTTTCTTAGGTTTTTATAATCATTTAAATGAATTAGGTTTTTATATGGACTTCTCATTTGTATATGTTTTATATGGACTTCATTTATGGAATGAACTTTTGAGTCAACATAAGCATTATTATTATTTTTTTATCGTGAGGATTATATTAGAAAGAACTCCTACAAAAAAAAAAAAAACACGGAAAGGGTAGTCTATTTAAATAGATTACATGGGCCCACCTAAAAAAGGACCAAACGATATTTTTCCCATTTTTTTTTGATCGTGAAAGGAGGATTATATTAGAGAAATAAGAATAGATTACAACCGGACCCAATAATAAAAAACAGAGACAACTCTCAAGTCTCAATGGACTTATTGAGAGAGCTTTACAACACAACCTCGAAGAGCCCAAAAGCATTATATAAACACCCTTAAGCATTATATAAACACCCTTACTACTCTTTTTCTTGTTCGATCTTTTTGTACTTGAAAAAAAAGAGGGTGTTCAGGAAATTGTTACAGAAGAATGGTTAAATTGGAGAATCCTACATGTAAGCAAAGAAATCTCTAAAATAACTACAAAACTTTCAGCGGAAAAAACCGATATTTCGTTGCAGTTATGACCTTTAGAGTTTAGAGTAGGCAAGTCCTAGATGTTTGTTTGCACATCTATGTGCATATACATTGTCATTTTTCGCTTAATATACCATACCAACCAACGACCAAAGCCGTTTACGTATACCGGTTGCTCAAACTAGAATATGCCTGCTTTTTTAAAGATCATGCTACACTCGGTTGTTTGTGCTCTTAAAATGATGCACCATAGTGATACAGTCAACTTTGAAATTGTTAGTTAGGCATTTGATTTTGATTAGTTTGTTTCTCGTCAGTAGATAAGAAATAAGTTTGAATGGGTTTTCCAATTCAAACTAGTTAGAAAACGTGTGTTAGTAGTTCCTAGTCTTAGGGAGTTTTTAAATTATGGGTTTTTGTTTTAGTGGGTACGTGTGATATCTTGTAATATATTTATTTAAAGAGATTTGGAATGAATGAAAGGGATATCGATTCAGTTTGTAAAAGGAACTCTGTGTAGGCTTAGGTTATAATCCTAAACTTGGACGCAAGGCTCGTCTATAGCCTGAGTTATTTGAGGTTGGGTTCCTCTGTAAACCCTTATCCTTCTTCTTCTCAAATATCTTTTCTTATTATTCTTTAGATTCTTAGGGAGATCGCAACACATAGGAACTTATATAGCAATGCAGTTGGCACTGAGACCGACTGAAATCTGAAACGAATTAAATTGTCTCGCGTGTTATAAAGCAGTGAGTAGGTAATCAACCAGACTAAACGTACCCTAGAGCAGGAAAGACAAAGGTGCGTTATAAAGCAGTGAGTAGGTGACCAGTCTGAAAGAGTTAGTACGAGACAAATTTACTGGAACCGCAATTTTACAGTTGCTTTATTGATTTTTCAAATGTGCTTAACAAACAAAATTACTGCAATAAATCGGTAAAATCAGAAACAATCTCGAGTAGAATCAGCATCCAGTTGTACCCTTTGAGAAATACAAACATAATCTATAATACGTACAGAAACACCAAGTCTTTCTGTTTGTCGCAGTTCGGCTGCAGCGTCAACAGACAACCTCTCACTAATGCCTTCCACATCTGTAACCCCAAACACTCGAAGCAGATTTCCAATCTCAAATTTGATCTGCTCTTTACGAGTAATCAATTTCCAACTCTTCCGAATCAAATTTGTGGTAAGTATTTGTACTTGCTCAACATTCAGATGAATTCTATACCATGGTTTTGAATCTCTACTACTATACCTACCGGTATTCTGTAGGGAGTCTTTCAAGAGTAGAACTAGATCTAGGATTAGGAAAATTGATAGCAATTATCTCCATGGCAATTGAAAGAACAGAAAATCTAATAAATTAAGATGTGTGCATGAGTTCTGGACATTGGAGTAGTATTTATAGAGTTTTACGCACAGACTTCTGAATTAAGCAATTACGTTCCGGCAAGGAATGGGAAGGTTCTGAAACAATGCAGTTAAAATTTCTAAAATAGAGCATTAAGACATTCTTAAATTCCTATTAATGGCCACATAGGATTTATAGAGTTCGGGAATGTGAGGATTAAATGTGAAGGTGGAGTTACACCAACATCCTCAAACTCATCCTCTAGTTTTAGGTTCTTTTAGAGGATGTAAACATCCTAGTCACCAATATCTATGGTTATCAACAAATGGATCAAATATTTGATTTTAAAATCAAGGGTTTAAAAAGTTCCTAACCAATGTAAAAATATTTATGGTTGGAGACTATCTTTCTCATATTCCTAAAATTATGGAAAAATTAGACTTTAGGATGTCTTCTTGTATCAACCAAGGAAACATCACAAGTTGGAGAAGGTTCTGGGAAAACAATGCTGAAAAAGCGGTTTGATGTTTGGTAAAATGTTAACGATTTACTCAAAGTGTGGTAAAACATCAAATTTTTATTTCTAAATTTATCTTTGAAAATAGTTCCGATTTTATTGTCTTTAAAAATAATTATTTTTTTACTATTCAATATAAATATATATAATATTAAATTTACTAATTGTTACTATTATTATGATTGTTAAAAAATTATTTTACATAACCACTTTTAATATATATATATATATATATATAATTTTCAAACAAAAAATCAAACTAAAATTAATTAAGTAATTATTTAATATTTGTCTATATTTTTATTATTGATAAATGAAATAGTTTGAAAATAAAAAATAATAATATTTAAAGACTAAAATATAAGAAATAAAAAAATTGATTGTATATAATTTAAGGGTAAAAAAATAAAATAGGGACAAAAAAAAAAATCATAAAATAACGCTAGAAACAAGTCTTTCAGGGCACTTTGATTTTTTTTTTACCAAAACAATTTAAAAAATTATTGACATATATGAAAAAAAATTTAAAAACATAAAATAACGCTAGAAACAGGGATTGAACCTGTGACCTTGTGGTTAACAGCCACACGCTCTAACCAGCTGAGCTATTCCAGCTTCCCTGTTGAATTTCTTTCGGAATTAACCTAAAATTCTGTAATGGCAAAAACATTGTTTTTATTTTTTTGTGTTTTGTTTGTTTCTTTGGGAGCTAGCAGCTACGGGACAATTATCCCAGCCAACTGGTTAAGATGTAGATAAAATTAAACTCAAGCTGATCGTCTCACTGACGAAAATGAAATGGTTATAACAAGGAAGAGTAAAGAATGATGTAGAGTGGCAAAAGGTATGGTCTGGACTGGACCAAATCAAACAAAAAGAATGAGCAATATTATTACTTTTCAAGTAACCAGTTCCGTAGCCTGACACAGCCGGCAGTGACTCCGTCATTCAGTAACTTGAGGACAATGCTTCTTAAGATGAGTAACAAGAGAGCAGTTGCAGTTAAGTACTAGCTGCTAAATTTGTCTTGTTAACTAATTACTCAAGAGTTATGCTGGATGTATAATAGGCTCATTAGGCATGACAGACAAGTTGTACACACTAGCGCAAATTGGCTTGGAATCCCCGATATAAAAACACTTTGTATTCCGGTTTGCAGAAAGAACATAAGACTGTTTAGTTAAAACGGAACCGTTTTCATCGCAATTATAGTAAATCAAAGTACCAAAAGCCGGGCATAGTAAGGTTTTACCCATCACAAAAATTCAGCAGTGCTTTCAGGAGCTACATGGTTCAGTAGTTGATATCAATATTTGGGACACCTTTCCTCCAGAAACCCATGTCGTCCAAATATGATAACATTGGGAAAAGACCAAAATCCATAAAAGCAAGACCTGCGCAATATGTTGTCCAGTGCCGAAACTCCCAATAGTCCCACCGTCAAAACTGGATATTCCATCAGTAATCTGCAAGTCCAACTATTGCATTTAAAAGTATGAAACATTAGCACAAGTACGTACCAGCAAGATTTAAAGCAGGATAAGAATAGATGGTAATGTGTGCAAAAGGTGTAGCAGCATAGTAACGAAGTAGCAGGGGGGTCTAACTAATGTGTACACTGCTAGCTGGTGATAACGACATTGGCCTTTGATAAAAACTAAAAAGGGATCAAACAATTTTAACAGCAAAGCTTCGCCACTTATTCATCAACGCAGAATTAAATTTTGATTTGTAATCGACTACACCTTAGTACTTAAACAAAGATATTTATAAAGCATAACCACATTAGTCAAGAATTCAAATGTTAAGTGGTTAGTAATATCACGCTAGATCTTCATGTTAGCATCACCAACTTGGAAGACTCTGAGACAAAGAATAAGCCACACATCTGACTTTCTAAATACCAACAATAGTGATTAGGACTCGAGGAAAAAAAGTTTCATATAAGAGGCCGCCAGAAATTCTATCAATAAACACGATGAAAAAGGCTTACAGAGAGGTAAAAAGTAAAAACAAATAGGAACTTAAAACCTAAAGTCGAGTCACCTTGTCATTTTCTAATTTTCACAACTTTCATTTTTCACATAAGATTGGGATAATAAAAGGAGAAGTGCTTAAGAAAACATTACCTTTCCCGGTTTTCTTCATGATCCATTGATTCCTCTTGTTCTTCCTTTACATTAGATATGTACCAGAGTTAAGTGAAACAAGGCTGGTTACATAGTTAACTGCATCTGTAATTTGACAAACCGCAAGTTTCCAACATCTTTCGCTCTTTGGGTCATATAAGATTAACTTGTTATGGACCTGCAACAAAATCTTATTGTTCTCAAAACTCCATTCGAGCCTCAAACTGAATGCTTCGGTAATGGTCTCTTCAGTAATCGTAAAGCTTTTAGTCCAGGAATCTCTCACTCCATACTCTTGCATTACCCACACATCAACCCGAACATTAAAAACATGAAAAACTAAACAAAGACGCCCTCCCAACTCCGCCACATGTTTCCCATACTGATCATCTTCCAGAGGTTTTTCTAGGTATGTCAAACGCTCTTTAGGCAGTGGTACCTCCACAAACCTCTCATTCGCAATATCAAAAGAGACTAGTACTATCAACATTTTTTCAAGAGAAACAACAAACCAATGAAGTGCACCATTAACAAGCACCCCAAGGTCGTGTTTTGCGAACATGTAAGATACATTTCCAATCTTTCGCCACGAACCCGTTCCCAGTGTATAGACCTCAACCTCAAAACTCAGCTTAACAGGTCTACACGATGGATCAAATCTCTCAACTCTTACCAACTTGTAATCATCAATCTTGCAATCATACCCAAACAAAAATGAACTCTCACTTAGTTTTCGTGGGACGTATATTTTCTTAAACTCTTTAGTCGCTGGATTCAAAAGAAAAATTTGTTCCTCTCTGTCATAATCACCATCAAATACAAATTTTGCAGTACAGCGTAAGCATAACAAGCCATTAGATGAACCACAGAATGAATCAATTTCACAATCAATTTGACCATATGAAGTTCTCAATTCGAATTCGTAATCTTTATGCTCAACAAAAAACCCATTTGAATTTGATGGGAAATTTAGTAATGGGTTTAATGAAATGACTTGGGATTTCTTCAAATGATAGTTTGTGGAAATAAACATGACATTGTTGTTTTGAATGCTATGATTAATGTGCTTATGGATGAAATTAGAGCTGCGGATTAAGGAATAGAAAGACTTACTGACAGACTTGAATCTCAAGAGATATTTGACTGGTAACCTCAATAAGATCTCTTGGGAGATGTCTTCTGGAAGATTTGAAATTGAAATTGACATTGTTTGACTCTTTCTCTTCTTCTACTTGACTTCTGGTAGTGTACTGTAGTGAGAAGAGGAAAGAGTTAGGGTTTTAGTTTTTGATTTGTTCATAAATAGAAAAAGGAAGCAACCACAGAGTCCAGACACATGTTTCTTAACAATAAGGGTCAAAGGTTCAATCCTTCTTGCTAGCAATAGCAAACATATTTTTATGCATTACCCCCCTTCCCTATTCACTTCGAATTTTGAAGTCTTGACTCTTGAGTAAAAGATTGTTCCTATCTGAGATGTTTGTTTAGATTTGACTCGAGATCTAAATCTGATTAGACATCTGATTCAGATTAGTTTTCTATTTTAGTTTTCCTATGTCCAAATTTTTTTTCAAAGGGCTAAAATAATTTTATAAAACTGCAGGGAGTTTTAATGGACTAAATGTTTTATATATATGGTGGGCTAAATACAAAATATAACATAAAATGAAGGACTTTTATACGGTTATTGAGATTTTAGTGGGGGCTAGACCCAGGGTTAGTCAACCCTTGGCTCCGCCCCTGGTCCGACTTAGCATATACTTGTGAGTGAGGTGTCATTTTGTACCTTACTCAAATTTGGAATTAAGAATATTTATAAAATTGTTATTTTATAATATCAAATGTAAAGAATCAGATTGACATGTAAAATCTTGACAATTAAATTGAGTTAGAAAAAAGCAAACAATGTGTTCGGGAACAACTTTGAAGGAAACATATACGAACCTTTATTGGTTCACTATATCTTATTGAGATCCTTGTGCTCAAGTCTAATTGGTCCGACAGAGAAATCCTTGTCGAACTTACTATGTGCAAGAACTCGTTATAAGCATTCTGTAGAAAAAAATTCTGGTTTGGATTCGAAGAAGACTTAGAGCTCACCAAACCTTTGGGAATTATCTTCCTACATTCTTGAAATAATGATTCCAAAAAAGCAGGTCAAAGGACTGGCATTGCTTAGTTTGCCGCACAACCATTTCTCAGGTAGCATCCCAGTGCCATTTTTTGGTACAACAAAAACTAATGTCCACTTAATTGATCCAAAGGAGTTGTGCTACTAAATTAATCGAAAATGCTTTCCATCCCTCAATAGCAATGCCCCATAACCATCCCCAATAAATTTCACAAGTGTACTGGTTATTCCATCTCCGGATCCATCGAGGGTTCCTAGGGGATATGTTGTCAAATGCGCCCTGGGCGCTAGCCTAGGCGCTCTAGGCGCATGAGTCTCCTAAGAGGAGTCTAGGCAATTAAGTTTGCTAGAAATTATTTATCCAAGACGATAGGTGTAGGTGTAAATAGTCCACAGAGCTAGGTGGAACCATCCTGGCTAAGGGCGCACCGAGAGAAACGAGTACTAGCAGCACTGAATCGCCTCATCAGGCCTGGGCACGAGGAAAGAGGAACGGAGACAGCTCGAGAAGTCGACATAAAAGAAAAAAGCTATGATGTGATACTCATCGAGTTCGAGGACAATTAATGCGCTGACAGGGTTGGTGAAGAGATAAGAGGAGCTCACTGAAGCGAGACTCGGCCAAGAACCTGAAGGGAGACGCCGATCACCTCCATCAAACGAATAACATCGGGCGATGACACCACTCGGCTAGATGATTCGGCTCGAGGAAAAGCAGAGATCGATCGAAGCACCAGCAAGTCGCTCGAGAAGAACATCCAGGAAGCTATACCAGGTTCAACACTGTAATATTGATGTATCGCCACCTGCAGTTATAAATAGAGACCGTGTAGGAAGGTAGAAAGGTAGAAAGGAGGTTATTTTCGGAGAGGAGAGAAGGAGAGAAAGAAGTATTGAGTGTTTGAGGAGCATCATTGTGTGTGTTTGATCCTTGTAAACTTGTGTGAAGTAATAAGATCATCCCTTAACCCCCGTGGACGTAGGTAATCATACCGAACCACGTAAATCTTGTGTTCTTTCATGTCTTTGCTTATTTACTTCTTAGTATATGTCTTTTGGATGTAGTGGTAGAATTTTCTACATCTACATTCTGGCGCCGACTAAGGGGACCGTATAACATCTTCGGATACCTTGAAATCGGTTACCAAAAGAGAGAAATCCAAGCTCCTAAGTCACCTTGCGTGCTAGTTGAAGCTAAGGGAGAAACTCTTTTGGTTAAGATTGTTAGTAGGTAGAACTTGTGAGATTTTCTCGTCGTTGTTTTCTTAGCAAAACCTTGTTGAATTTTGATGAAGGTTCGCTTTATTTTCTTGTCTTTCATTTGAATAAAGTCACCAAGACTAAATCATTAAGCTAGGCTGTTTGCTTAAGACGTCTAAGCGAGTTATCGGAAGATCAGTAAGCTCCCGAAATAACATCTTTTGATATTGGTAGAAGCTAGGAGGAAATTCCACCTCGTCTCAAGACTCTAAGGATGGTAAACGGTTAAAAATAGCATCAACGTCGTTAGAAGAGATATTCAACAGCTCCTATAAACATCTATTGATGATAGTCGATGCTAAGTGAAAGACTCTAACGGTTGAAATGCATAGGTTGCTAGATCTATCGTTTAAAGTTTACCTTTGTGGTTAAAAGCCCGATTTCGTTACATTCGTCTTCACTTAATTAATCCTTGAAAAGCTCACGGAATTTCAAAAGGAAAGAAGACTTGTTTAGCTGTTTTCATCATATTAATTTCGTCGAGTAAGTACCCTAAGATCTCTTACCTTATGAGTGAGGGATTCCGACCGGGAACGTTTGATTAATCTTCTTACGTCGAGTTAAGTGTCTTATGTTGAATTAAACTTCTTGATTAAAGATCACCTCGTCTTCGATCTAAGTTAGCCGTTATAACACTTCAAAGCTCCCGAATGGACCATCTTTGATGATCGGTAGAAGCTAAGTTGAAACGTTATCTCGCTGCTTAAACCCCCTAGTGGGTTAAACAAAGTACAATAGTGGTGGAGGCAAGGCTATCTCGGAGTCATCGAGTTTAGTTTTCCGGAAGCTACGGCTGGAAGGAGCATGGTGAGCGCTTTGTTAATAAGTCTCATATTGACCCTGCGTTAAAAAGCCTTACAACATCAGTAGAAAACCATAGGAGTCGTGCGGTATAACCGTCTCCGGGAATTCCCGGCAATCTGTGTAGGAAGACCATTGGCACAGCAGCTGTTGAGGTTGTCATTATTGTCAACGGTAGCCAAGAAAGAAATCTTCCGATTTAACGCACGGATGATTAATGATTTCTGGCACTAGGAATGTTAGGACAAATAATGATTAATGCATAGGGAAAGTACCGAAAGCGATGTGTCGAGACAGCTTTTCAAAGACTGTCCTTTACGGTCAAAACAACTTGACTGCTGAGATCAACACGTTAGCATAAATGGAAGTGTACTGTGAAAACTTTTTCCACCTTACACAGCAGAACTGTTGTACTTCATCCTTAACCTTTTCGAAAACAGTTCGAAGTAAGTGTTGTCTATTTTGCTGACGTAGGTACGAACGGGCGGGCGAGCCAAGGGACAAGGCCAGTATCGAAGGTAATGGCGAGTACATCCAGGACAAGCAGGATCCTAAAGACCCGAGTTACAGCGGGATCTAGTGTACAAGAAGGACTCACGGACGCCCGACACGAAGATCATCGGCCAAATAATCAGGACGAGACTCAGGCGCTAGCCAAAGGCATGACTACTGTCGATGAGGAGGTCGATCTAGGCCGAGACGATGACCACTCACCTAGGAGGCTGAGGTTTAACCTGAGACAGAGATGAGGCAAGGGAATGAGGATGACATGGTAGACGGAAGAACTGCATCGGATACTGAGGAAGAAGAGGAAGTGCAGACGATACAGGAGGAACGAGGGATAGAAAGGAAACCGACAGAGCACCAGCACGAATTAGAACGAGAAGGTGAGAGGCTTAGGCGAGTACATTTAGCGAGGGGAGACCACAACCGAGACATCCCCCCAGTAGCGGCAGATCATCCAGTAGCTCCAATCGTTCCCCCGTTGTTCTCTCGACAAGGCCTCCAACTGCACCCCCCAATGTAACAGGAAACCAAGTAAATGGCCACTCCATCCATGAAAGCACCGACCCAATGTTACTCGCTATATTGGCAAGCCAAAGAAGGCAAGAAGACCTTATGAGAGAGCTGCAAAGGAGAAACCTAGCTTTAGAACATGAAAACTACCGAATCCGTAACAGGAGAGCGGGGTCGAGAGGATCCTCGAGCCGAGGCGCTTCTAGTAATCACACTCCATCAAGAAACACCCCACCCCCGTCCACAAGCCGAGAACATATACCCGACCCTAATCGATCGAGAGGAGGGTATGGGCCAGCCGAGGATTCTTCGACCGAGGAAGAAGCGACCAATGCAAGTACGGATGCGACAACCAAACAAAAGATCGAACAACTTGAGCAGATGATCAAAAAACTGACCGGAAACAACGAGGACGATAAGCTAGCAGAAGTAATCAGCGAAGCCCAGAAGACACCATTTACCAGGGAATTGGATCGGACTCCATTCCCGCCCAAGTGTACGTTGCCGATCTTTCCATCTAGGTTTGACGGCACGGGTGACGCGGGAGAGCACATCAAAATGTACGACATGTCCTTGTTACAGTGGAAGAATCATGATGTGGTCATGTGCAAATTCTTCCCAGCAAGTTTGGAGGGCGAGGCGAAGAGTTGGTTCTACACCCTGCCCGATGAATCCGTTGGGAGCTATGCAGTCCTGGTGGAGACCTTCCTTGAGACTTACATGCATAACAGTATAGCTCGGCCCAGAGTCAATAAGCTGTTCACACTTGCACGAAGATTCAAGGAACCGTTGCGCTCTTTAACGGACAGATGGATAAAGTTATGTACGGACATTGGAAAGGTGCCGGTCGACCAACAGATATTCGGTTTCGAGAATTCATTAGGGAAATCGGATCCCATATGGGTAGCAATATACACTGAGAAGCCTAAGACATTAAGAGAGATATGGAAGATGCAAGAGCACTACATCGCCTTAGAGGAGATTCAGGAAGGAGCGCAAGATAGAGGAATACAAGAGACAAGCGCCACAATAGAGGCAACCCCGCGAGAAGCCACAAAGCGATCTGAGAAAAGGCCGAGCACTCAGCATCAGGGGGAGAACAAAAAAGTTTGGGTCGAGAAAGGAAAGAATCCTCGTCACGAGCCTAGATCTTATACTCCATTAAATGCACCATTAGAAGAGATATTCAAGGAAGTCGAAAACATGAATGATATCCGATATCCCAAGACTCGGGGAATTCAGTTCGACGAAACAAGGAACCACCCGGAGTTCTTCCATTACCACCAGTTCCGTGGCCATTCGACTAACGATTGTAAGGAGGTGAAAGACATCGTCCAGCACCTAGTCCGAGACGGATATTTACGGCATTTCGTCAAGACATCGCCGACACCTGCTCAGCCCGATGTCCCAGTGCACCAAATAAGAATCAATCGTGGCACTCAGTTCGCCTGCAACACCATATCGCACTCGGCAACTCAAGGGTACGATTTCGGAACCGGTATCACCTCGAGGATTCATAAAAGGGATCGATCGGGCAAAGAAATCTTCAGTATGGCCAAGACCATACCCATGGAACCATGGATGATGCAGCCTATCACCTTATCGGCGAAAGACGTCTCATTAAATAGGCAAGCACATGGGGATCAATTAGTAATAACTCTGCTGGTCGAGGAATGGGGCGTCCGCAGGATATTAATGGACAGCGACAGCTCAGTCGAAGTCCTGTTCTATGACACTTTCAAGAGGATGGAATTATCCGATGACATCCTGATCCCATCAAACAATCGAATCTATGGCTTCAATGGTATGGTGACAGTACCGAAGGGAGAGGTCACCCTCAGAGTCTCGGACGGGGAAGGATTCCTCGACACACTCACCACCTTTTGCGTGGTCGATGTCGTGTCACCATACGAAGCGATTTTGGGTCGGCCCTGGCTTGCGGGAATTAATGGAGTGGCCTCGGCCTATCATCAAAGATTGCGGTTCCCATCTTATCGAGGAGTATTAGAGGTGCTAGGTGACCCCCAGGCGGCAAGGCAGTGCGTACAGATAGACGTCCAGCAGAATGAAGAAAGGCGGTCGAGGAAACGACAAGAAAAGAACAAGTCTAAGGAAATAAAGGCGGGAGAAGAGTTGGAAAAGGTAATATCACAAGCCATCGCTACCTATGAAGCTGGCGAGAAAGAGATCTTATAGCAATCACAGGAGCCGGTAACCATCGGCGAACCAAAGTAAAATTTCTCGGCCTTGGAACCTACCCGACAAATCAATCTGGGTACCGAGGAAGAGCCAAAATGGGTGAGAATAGGGTCCCTCTTGACAGATGAACAATCTCAGCAGTTGATAACTCTTCTGAAGGAGCACATGGATATATTTGCTTGGAAAATGCACGATATGGAAGGAATTGACACGAAAGTCTGCTCGCACCACCTGCGGATAGACCCCAAGTTCAAACCTATCCGACAAAAGATGAGAAGAATTGCACCCGAGTTACAGCCGGCGGTGGAGGCCGAGTTAAAGAAGTTGCACGAGGCAGGAATCATTCGAAAGGCCCGATAACCGCAATGGATATCTAATATGGTGATAATCCACAAAAGGAGTGGAGGTGTTCGAATTTGCATCGACTATAGAGACTTAAACAAAGCATGCCCAAAGGACAGCTTCCCCCTCCCCAGCATCGATCAGCTAGTAGAATCAATAGTCGGGTATAAGGCGATAACGCTCATGGACGGATACCAAGGGTATAACCAAATACCCCTGGCCCCCGAAGATCAGGAGCATACATCCTTCTTCACGCCAAGAGGGTTGTATTGCTACACCAAAATGCCATTTGGATTAAGGAACGCAGACGCCACCTATCAAAGGTTAGTGGAAGACATGTTTGAAGATAAAATACACAACACCATTGAGGTATATGTGGACGATATGTTGGTCAAAAGCAAGGTGGCCACCAACCACATCGACGATCTCAGGGGCATATTTCAAACCATGAGAAGATACAGAATGAGGGTGAATCCGGCCAAATGCACTTTCTGGGTCACCTCGAGCAAGTTTCTAGGGTACATAATCACCGACAAAGGCATCGAAGCCTACCCAGATAAAATCAGAGCCGTCGTGGAAATGCCATCGCCTGTAACAGTTAAGGACGTGCAACGATTAAATGGGAACTTGGAAGCATTGGGACGATTCATCTCACGGTCGCCTGACAAGTGCAAGGATTTCTTCGGAACGTTAAGGAAAGGAGAGAAATTTAAGTGGACTGAGGAATGTGAAGAAGCATTTCAGAAAATTAAGCAACATCTCGCAGGTCTTCCGGTGTTACAAAGACCCGAGCCTGAGGAGATACTGACACTATATCTTGGGGTAACCAGTCATGCCATAAGTGCTGTACTAGTCAAGAGCGTTGGAGGGGAGGAAAAGCCGGTGTATTTCATAAGCAAGACCATGAATCCAGCGGAAAGGAACTATACCAGGATCGAGGAGCTAATATTAGCATTGGTGTTTGCAACACAGAAGCTTCGGACGTACTTCCAAACCCACAAGATTCGGGTGCTTACGAAGTCCTCCATAGAGTCGGTACTCGACAACACAGCCGGGGTCGGGACATATCTCTAAGTGAAGTGCGCAAATAAAGCAGTTCGACATTTTTTATGAAATGAGAACAGCGGTGAAAGCACAGGCAGTGGCCGACTTTCTGGCAGACTTCCCCCTCAGCGACGAAGATGAAGTAGAAGATATACCCGGGATGGAGGAAGACCGAGAGGACCCGTCCGACCTGCTCGAGACATGCAGCCCGATACGATGGGAAGTTTTCGTGGATGGGTCGTCCAATAAAGATGGATCGGGTTTAGGATTGGTCTTCACGACGCCAAAGGGCAAAAAGATGGTTCACTCCTTTAGGCTTGAATTTAAAGCGACTAACAATGTCACGGAATACGAAGCGGTAATACATGCTTTGCGCTTGATAGTGGAGATGGGAATCCAAGAGGTACGGCTTACGAGCGACTCCCAGCTAGTTGTCCGACAAATCAACGGGCAATACGCCATACACGACCCCTTATTATAGAAATACTGGGAGCTCGCCCAATTATACATCGGACAGGTACCGAGCATCAAGTTTCGACATATCTGCAGGAAGGACAATCGCCACTCGGATGCCCTAGCATACATTGCTTCCATGTTGACAGACTCAAGCGTCGAAGGCATCAGAGTTATGAGGGTCTTAATACCTTCAGTACCTGAGACCGCGGATGTCGGCGCATATGTCGCAGCAACCACTACTGATCAATATCGTGCCAATAACTGGAGGAAACCGATTCACAAATATCTCGAAACAGGAAAGTTTCCCAAGGGGCGACCCGAGATCAACAAAATCAAAAGCAAAGCGGCTGCGTACGAACTTCGAGACGGCACCCTATACAGAAAGTCATACCTGGGGCCATTACTAAGGTGCCTGAGTAAAGAAGAAGGGCATATAATCCTCAATGAATTGCACTATGGGGCATCAGGAAATCACAGCTCGAGCCGTAGCCTAACATCACGAGCTAAAACCATGGGATACTTCTGGCCGTACATGGACGAGGACGCGAGACACATGGCCCTCGTCTGCGACGAATGCCAAAAATTTGGAAAAAAGATACATGCACCATCAGTAACATTGAACTCTGTTATCAGTCCTTGGCCTTTCGCTAAATGGGGGATCAATATCGTGGGACCGTTGCATGTCGGATCGGGGCAGAGGAAGTACCTAATTGTAGCCACCGACTACTTTACTAAATGGGTTGAGGCCGCGCCATTGAAACACATACGGGACAAAGATGTTTTTCGGTTCATCTGGGACCACATCATATGTCGCTTCGGAGTACCAGCAGCAATCGTCTCTGACAATGGGAAACAATTACAGGGTAAGAACATCGACTTGCTATTCAACACCTACAATATTCGAAAGAGCAAGTCTACACCCTTGTACCCCCAAATCAATGGACAGGCCGAGATCACGAACAAGACCATCGCCGATAACATGAAGAAGAAACTTGACGGGGAATATGGAGAATGGTGCGAAGAACTTTATAACGTTTTGTGGGCATACAGGAAAACTCGCAGAGAAGCAACCGGGTTATCGCCTTTCATGGTAACATATGGGACCGAAGCCATCCTTCCCACAGAAGCAATGATACCTACAACGAGAACCGAAGCATGGAAACGAAACATCTCAGCAGATCTTATCCTAGCTAAACTCGACGATCTAGAAGAAACCAGAGAGATGGCCCTGCAGAAAATGGAAAATTACCATCGAAGAATCCGGCGAGAATACAACAAACGGGTTCGACCCATAGAATTTCAACTAGGGAAGTTGGTACTAAAGCACTTGCCCAGTTATGAACGCGATAAAAAAGGCGGAAAATTAGCAGCGCGATGGGGAGGACCCTACACCATCGTTGAAAAGGTTGGTGAAGGGGCATATAAGATACTAAAACCGGACGGAACACCCGAGCCACGACCGTGGAATGCCACGCGACTAAAACTATATCACCCATGAAATCAGGTATGATAAGTTGCCATTTACTTCCGTGAAAGGCCACGTGGGGTTGGAAATGTGGCAAATGCGTCTGGATGGTCGTTTCGAACCCGGGGCGATGGCATTGTGCAAGTTCCGGGGCGACTTACACTAAGACGGACTATTCGAACTCGGGGCGATGGCAGTGTGCAAGTGCCGAGGTAGTCCTAGGGCCTTGGCGGTTGGAAACCAATGGCCGATTGTCGGGGCATGAGTACTCGACAATCGAGCAGTCAACATTTCTCCCCTCGCAAGTGGCCGAAATCACTTGCCCAAGAAAGTTAATCGATAACTTCTTGGGATATCGATCACATAGAAACTAGGGAAGACCAACTACCCTTCCACTAGATCTCGTAAGACGGTGATGAGATACCTCAATCGGGACATGGCATTGGGCCCGATGACCCTCCATGTTGAGTGTGTTCGACAGAAACGACATTTATGATTAACCAATCTACTCATGTTTATGCAGGCATACATAACTTAGTAGCAAAAATAAACCACACATCGTTGGCGTAACATAAGAAAGAACGGTAACATGCATAATAGTTTCGGATAGCAAGAAAAACAATCAAACTGGCGACGCAGCACCCCATAACAGTGTACGAGAAATTAAAGGTGTTCGAACGGATTACAACCCGTGGAAAAGGGTAAGATAGCGACGCAGCGCTACAAAAGAAAGCTTACTTCTTAGAAGGAACTGGCTCCGGAATCGCCCTCTTAGCAGCAGCATCAGCTCGCTTCTTATCGAGCACTGCCTTCACACCGGCTTTAACCTTCGCGACGAGCACATCATTAAACTTCGCCTTTTCGGCAGTAAGATCTTGCGTCAGCTGCATCGACACCGCTTTGGCGGTGGCTACCCGCTCGAGCAACTGAGACTCCCTCCCCTTCAATCGGGCATTCTCTTCTTCCAACGATGCCACCTTCTTCTACTCGGCTGCCAAAACAACAAGGGCGGTCAGTCACACAATAACAGCACTAAGACAATGACAAGGAAAGCATAATACAAGGCACACCACCTTCCAATAAAGGGGCAACTACTCTAATGGTATCTTCAGACTCAGACAAGCTACACTCGAGAGAAGACATCTTTGAAGAAAGTTCTAGATATCGTTGTTCGTTAAACTCATTAGAGGGGCAGTACTTTTTATGATCACTCCATTCGGCCCTCTGCCGGGAGTGGGCTATCTGCAAACCTGATAATTGAGCGCGAACCCACTCCAACTCCTCAGAAACCTTCTTGGACTCGCTGAGCTTCTCAAGGGATTATTGGCTACACTTCTCGGCAGCATTCTTCTCCCCCAAGATCCGAAGGCGATCTGCATGAAAGTCTCGAACCTGAAGCCTCAGCCGACCACATTGACTCTCTAAGTTATCGGCCAACAATGTTTTATCGACGGCGATATCTTGGAACCGAGCTAAGCTCGCCCTAAGATTATCAATTTCCTCCGGGACATACTCAAAAGTCTCGTAGCGATGCAGTTTGGACTGAAGATCTTCAATCTCGGTCTCTAAACAATCGATCTTAGCATCCTTATTAACTATTCTCTGTTGTAAATTCGAAACGTGATCCCGTTCTATGTTCATTTCCCTTTTCAACAAACGACACCTCGTGGCAGCCTCGGCCTCCGCACTAGAAGATTCGGCTAGGCAGGTAGTACTAAGCTCAGGATATTGGCACTACAAGATCAATCATAACTAGTTGAAAGTAAAATAAATACCTTGGGTCTCGGCCAACTACTTCTCCAACTCCCGGGATCGCTCACGTTCCTGCTGTAACAAGAGGCGAAGACCCTCTCTCTCGGCGACCTCCTTGCGCTGAATGGCAGCATTCAACAACGAGCGATTGATATCCTACAAACACCAACATAATTAGCACTTACCACAAAACATGAGGGCATAACCTAAACAACACAACTCACCAGAAGATCAAAGGTACTTTTCAAACCAGCATCATACAACGAGACAGCCTTGATCTTCTCCTCATCAGAAAGAGAGGCAAATTCAGGAGATATGAGGGCCCCAAGAGAGTTGCACATAGGGCCCAAAACAGTAAAGGAAGTACTGCTGCCTGAATTAGGAACCACGGGAGAAAGAGGCTCCAACAACTCGCCCCCAACAGCGACATTCTCTACATCACGATTGATCACAAGGTTTCCACCACCACCCGACTTCTCCGCTTGCTCCGGCTCTTCTTCATTGCCATCGACATCATCCTCCTCATCAAAAAGACCATCATCATCATCACCATCAGACACGAGGTACACAACGCCATCGACAAGAATAATTCCTTCATCAGTTATCTCCCGAGGCACAGCCTTCTCCGGGGCAGGTATATCATCCTTGGTTTCCTTGCCTTTCCCTTTGGCCTTTCCACTTACAAGGGTAGACGAAACATCAGAAGATTTCTGAGGCGACTTCCTCAGGAAATTTGATAAAGGCAGCCGATCATCGGGATCCTCACCATCCCTCGCCGAAGCGCCACCAGCCTTGTCAACACTCAGCTTCTGCGCATGAGCCGATGTCAGAACCATGCAAGGCAACAAATAGGGGCACGTACATGTACGTCAAATAAAAAAAAATAATGAGTATATTTGTTACCTTCCCTGCCTCCTCCTCGGCTCCTGCAACTCTATCTCTTTTCCGAGGAACAAGAGACTCAGAAGAAACACCCTGGAACTTAGTCTATAAAACACAAAAATCAAAACATCACCCCGCGAGTCGCCCGAGCCAATCGGTCAAGCAAAAAAATAGGGAAATACACTTACCCGATCGATATTGACCACCCAGAAAGGATAAAACTCGGCCGGAGGAGGAAATTTGCCACTCAGAAGAGGACCAGAAATAGCTAATGGAACCCGATCCCAAGCCGCGTCACTAGTATGACGGGCATGTTTGTTGGAACTCTTCCCCTCGGGGTCCTCGTCCAATAGAAGCTTCCTGACACCCTCAGGAAGAGTCTTATGGCGATGAGGGCTGGCAGCAAAACCGGAAAGATCGCCATTGGTAGCAGTCCCGCTTTGATAATTATCAACGAAACTGGCGGGAGTATAGTCACCCGCTTGAGAAGGATGATAAGTGGACCAAGTAGTAGGAGAACACTCGCCTCGGCTGCGTCTCTCCCACTCGGAGAAAATACGAAAGGTGTTGCCATTCCATTGAGCTAGGGCACGAGACGGACGGATCTTGGAAAGGGCTTCATACCAAAATGGACGGTTGGGATCATACAAAGGAAAACGAAGCCCGAGCTCTAATTGGCCCTTGGTGACAATGGTCGCCTCGGCAGAATGAGGAAACTTTAGAACATCATCTTTCTTTAAAACGCCTTTTTGACCCGACAAAAGCCTGACGTCATAACCATGGAGGTCGAACTCATCTTTCAACTGCTGAATGAATCGCTCATCCGACAAATCTTTAGCAGTTCTCTTGTCAGCCCTACATGAAAACGAAGAAGGGTTATCAGAAAAGATAGAATCCAGAGCACGATAATCATGCTTAGAAGGGCTCTCTATAGCAAACAAAGAATCAAGCGATACACCGTCTTCATCAGAAAATACATAGCTCACGCACCTTTTGTCCGTCATGGAAGGAGTCGAATATGCCATGAAAGTTAGTAGAAGAAACGGCCGGAGGAGCAAAAATACGACCAAAATCGGAAGTTGCAGCGGTGACGGAAACGAGGAAGATACAGGACAATGAAGGAAAAAGGAAGGAAACCTGTGGAGAAGATAACTAATGATAATGAAGGAAAGGCAGAAGAGAACGGAGAGAACAGAGAAAATAAAAAATGGCTAAGGAAAATAAAGGGAGGGTGAGGTTTAAGAATCAGGCTTATAAACCTCATCTGTGGTAACTGACGAGGAAGGTAAACCGGTTGCAGCGCTTGAAGAAAGTGGGGAACAGCACGGCGGAGAACCCGGCATGACTGTGGACATGGGAAGACAAGGCGGTTTCTTCCCCACGTGTCGATCACACGAGTGGAAGAAGGGGCATAAATGTAGGTGCAAATAGTCCACAGAGCTAGGTGGAACCATCCTGGCTAAGGGCGCACCGAGAGAAATGAGTACTAGCAGCACTGAATCGCCTCATCAGGCCTGGGCACGAGGAAAGAGGAACGGAGACAGCTCGAGAAATCGACATAAAGGAGAAAAGCTATGATGTGATACTCATCGAGTTCGAGGACAATTAATGCGCTGACAGGGTTGGTGAAGAGATAAGAGGAGCTCGGCTGAAGCGAGACTCGGCCAAGAACCTGAAGGGCAACGCCGATCACCTCCATCAAACGAACAACATCGGGCGATGACACCACTCGGCTAGATGATTCGGCTCGAGGAAAAGCAGAGATCGATCGAAGCACCAGCAAGTCGCTCGAGAAGAACATCCAGGAAGCTATACCAGGCTCAACACTGTAATATTGATGTATCACCACCTGCAGTTATAAATAGAGACCGTGTAGGAAGGTAGAAAGGAGGTTATTTTCGGAGAGGAGAGAAGGAGAGAAAGAAGTATTGAGTGTTTGAGGAGCATCATTGTGTGTGTTTGATCCTTGTAAACTTGTGTGAAGTAATAAGATCATCCCTTAACCCCCGTGGACGTAGGTAATCATACCGAACCACGTAAATCTTGTGTTCTTTCATGTCTTTGCTTATTTACTTCTTAGTATATGTCTTTTGGATGTAGTGGTAGAATTTTCTACATCTACAATAGGCATGAACATGATTCCTTTTCCTTGCGGCTCATCCGAAGGAAATGATAGGAGTTGTAATCGTATGGAAGCCTTCTGCTGCTTTTTAAAAGATGACAATCTTCCAAAACAAACTATGAAGTTTTTCTGATGTTTTTCCTTGCCATGTATTATATATTTTATATTTTGTATTTCTAGCCTACCTCCCAACTTGTGTGTGACTAAAGGCTTTATTGTTGTTGTTGTTGATATACAAAACCTTACATAAGGTTTATAAGATAAAATCTAGGTGTTACTGTTTTTTTTTACATCTACCAGGACAATGCTTTTCTTTAAGTGCCATAGTGTTCCATGTTTGTAATGTTTCTCAGTTTTAACAAATTTAACATGCTCAAGGTCAAAGTACTCAAAAAACTATTTGCTGCAAAGGGAACGTCGAAATTAGTGATATTCTGATATGCAACAAGAATCATTCATATCAATAGACTACAATTGTGCCAAATGCGATGTGCACTTTTCCAGTCTCCTCAAAATGGAAGGCATATCTTATATAACAAGTTTTTGGTACAATTTTCATTTCTGGAAGTTTTGTAACACCCCGAGTTCCGGACCATGGTCAAAAACCATATGGAGGTCCAAACTCGAAGCGCTACGGGTCAAAAAAAGACTAAAAGAATTATTTTTGTCGGGACGACCGAAGGGAGTCCCTTCTATACTGTCACTATGGGGTCCAAATATGCATTGCTTGTAACTTTTGTTTTCATTTTTAATCGATTCAATTGAATGGGTGTAGGTTGTTTTTCTCGAAATTGAGTCAGCAATCGGAGAGTTATCGGTCCCGACTACGGTTAGGAGCGATGAAAACAAATGTAAGTCGACCCGATTGACGACTAATACGGCATGAAAATGTCCAAAAAAACGTCACCTAAAGTTTTAATTTTAATCTTGATCGTTGATTGCCAACAAAATTCAGCCATCAGATCTAAAACTGTTACAAAACTGTTACATTATAAGTGTTTCACGAATATCACGCTAATAAATGTCATAAAATCATTGTTGCAGATATTGTTACAAAAACTATTACAAATTGCGTCACAAAAAAACAAGCCCTCCTACTTTGGTCGTCCCAGCACTGCTGCAACAGTCATCTAGTTTAAATCAAATTAATATATATCAATCAAAATTAATTAATAGGAAAAAATATCATTTCTAAAGTATATATAAATTTATCCTTCACAATATTATACATGAATCATTTGATATTGATTTACACTTCAAACAAATACAAGTGAACAATTCAATCACTAAGCTATTCATTCCTAGCTTCCGCTGTGCAAATCTAATAAATCTGCAAGGAATGTCAATTGGGGTGAGATGACAGCTCAATAGAATGTACCCCCATTCTCTAAAAATGCGAAAATACCAATCAATCAAAGAGAACACACAACAAGAGATTTTGCACAACTTCGAGAATTCAATTACATGCTCAATTAACAAGATCACAATATCAATAGTATTTCAGACAAATAATCCAACTTACGACATCATTGATTCACAACACAATTAAGGTTTCAACAATTCATCCATTTGAATATCAACGTATGAGTTCATAACACCAATTATGTTTCCAACAAATCATTAAATCTAGATTGCAACACATGATTCACAAATTAATACTGTCACAACAAGCCATGAGTTTACAATACCAAAATAATTGTCAACAAGTCATTCATCAATGATTCAACACATTTATTCATGTATTAATATAGTCACAGAGAAACCATGAGTTTACAATACCAAAATGATTGTAAACAAGTCATTCATCAATGATTCAACACATCTATTCACGTATTAACATAGTCACAGAGAAACCATGAGTTCACGGTACGAAAACCTTGGTGCGTACATCTACCTATCGTTTATCGGCACGGACAGCCTCCGTTGATACTTTGGAACAAAAGTTCCTATGGGGATCATACCCATCTTCTCTTGGGGATCATTACCCGTTTCATTCACGGTACGAAAACATTTGGTTCGTACATCCACCTATCGTTTACTGGCACAGACAGCCGCCATCGATGGTCGGGAAACACAAGTTCCCATGGGGATCATTACCCATTTAACTATCGGGGATCATTACCCTCCGTTATCATGAAAAATGTTCCATATAACGGTAAAACATGAACTCATTTCCTTTTATAAATCAATTTCACAAACAACACAAGCAACCATGGCTTAACAACATGAATTTCTTTCAAGCATTTAATAAAACACACTAACTGCAGACGTTTTACATCATGTGTTTCAGGTGATAACTTTTTCCGATCTATCTAAAACGTTTATTGAACATTCCTCACACCATCATGTATAACATATCAAAATTTCACATTAAACTAACGGCTCCATCAAAAGATAATGATTTTACAAATACATCACAAATCTAGGCAGATAACACCATTTTACCACAATATTCACCATAAATTCATATTAGTTTCAAATTACTCAAATCCAAAGCATAATGAAAGATAATAAATTTATCTACAACTTTTGTTAAGACCTAAAATTATTTTAATATCATTAAGACTACCTAAGAACATCAAAACCACAGTAAAACGAAACTGTCCAGAATTTCAGAAACTATTATCCAAATTACAAGAAACTTTCAACGGTGAATTTACATTGAAAAATTCTCAAATTTTAACAAGAGATACCTAATCATGTTTTGTATCAATAAGAGAAGCCTGATCATCAAAAATAGGTGCATATTTATTCAAATAAATTACTGAATCATAACAATACAAAATCATATGAAATAAACACCAAAGAAAAACACCTAAAGAAAAAGGGTTTCCCATTCTACCTTAATTCCATTGATTCTCAACTGATTTTTCTAATTAGAATTTCTCCTCAAGAACCTTAGCTCCAATTCATTTCTTCCTCTCCATAGCTTTCTCCTCCAAATGTTTCTAGCCTTTCGGTTGTCTAATCTCTAAATTCTCTCTCCAAAAATCTAATATAAACCTATACTAGTACTAAAACTATAATCAATATTTATTATTTATTTATTTATATTAATTAAATTTTCATTTTCTATTCATTTTATTTATGTAATAAAATATATTAAGTGACTTTGTTTCCACCCTATTTGTAGTATTTTCTAGTTCGAACAGCCCAGCTAGGCTAAGGCAAAGGAAACAACCTATACCACATGGTTAGTTAAATTGGGTATAACCCGACCCGAGACGATAATTAGAAATGCAGGGTCTTACAAGTTTCATTTTGTTGGACCTAAATCTATCCCCGTGATCCGATCTCTGGTAAAAATCCAATTATTTCTCGTTAATTAGTTATTACTCGATAGCAAAACCAATAATCATCTATTGGATAATTACTAAGTTTCTGAAATATTCTTCAATTGCTTTTTTGGGTGAATGGATGGGATGTGATAAGTACGTAAGAGCCCAAACACAACCATTAGTTTATGTATTGGAAACAATAAGTCTACATTCACCGGGGGATGAAATCCCGTGAATCCACCGCGTGACACAAAAAAGGTGGGGCCAAAGTAATTAAAAACCCCACCCCCTATTTTTCTCCTGGTGGGTCCCAGGAGTTTCTCTCACTTGGTGTATTTCTCGGTGATGAATTCACGGTGTGTCTAGCACAGCCGTATTGGAAATTGCAAACTTGCACTAGTAACTGGAAATCGCAAGTAAAAAGTATAAGAAGAAAAATACCGGGAAATATTCATAGTTGGGCTTGACAAAGAACCAAACAAGTGCCTAACAATATCGTCCAAGACGACAATTAAGGGTAGCTGAGCCTGAGCAGATGCAGAGACACTTTGCATGATGCAGTTGCATGTGTTGTGAATCATTAGTTACAAATTACCGCATCAATTACAAGATGGTTTATACATGTAACTTGAAACTAACATTCAGGAGTGCTAGACTGTAAGAGTTGTTATGAGACATATTAATTTACTACAACCACCATATACAAATGCCTTATTGATTTTCACATTTACCTTAGAATCAGTACCCGATTGTACCTTATGAGAAATACAAATATAATCTATGATATGTACAGAAACACTAACAGGGTGTTAGTACAACGGGTGAGTTGGAGGGAGTTTAATGTATTATGAATTTCGGGGATTTTGAGGGAGTTTAAGAGAGTGTAAGGAGTTTGAGAGAGTTTGGTGTTTTGAGTTTAGGGAGTTTGGGAGACTCTTCCAAAATCTCTACTCTTTTGAGAGATTTGGAGTAAGGCAAAAAAACATTGTAAACTCCCCCGTAACTCCCCAAAACAACCAACTCCCTAGCATTCTAGGGTTTTACCATTAATAGGGAGTTAAAGAGTTTCTTTCAAACTCCCCCACGACTAACAGAGGTTTTCTAGGAAGTTTGGGAGACTATTCTAAACTCTCACATGACTAACAGAGATTTTGAGAGACTCTTTCGAACTCCCCCACAACTAACGAGTAAAATCTAAACCACATGCAACTCCGCGAATTCTCATGAGCACTAACCCCCTGCAAGTCTTTCTGATTTTTGCAGTTCGCTTGCAGCGTCGACAGATAACCTCTCACTGATGCCTTCAACATAATTTGCATCGGTAATCTGAAACCTTTTTAGCAGATTTCGAATCTCAAATTGATCTGCTCTTCTGTAAACAAGTAATTGAGTTCCAAACTTTCTGAATCAAAAATTCAGTAAGTAACTTCAGTCTTCCCTCTTACCTCAGTGCGTACTTTCTCAACATTCAGATCAATTCTATACCATGGGTTTGTATCTGTACTACATACCTACGTACTCTCCATTCAGCAGCAAGTCGCATTACTTATGTCTTCTAAAAAAAGAATCAAACCGCCTCATATTCACATCTGAATCACTAGGTTTATTTTCTACGATGAGGCTCTAATTATTACATTTTAATCCCCATCTAGTTCAGACCAAATTCTCGTTCCATCTGTATCCCTCGTTGGACCATACACATTCGTAACAGCGCAATCTAGATCATAATTTTTATTGGCTAGATTTGGCTATTTGTTAACACTACTTCTCTCTCTAGATATATCTCGCATGTGAACTAGTAGCGAGATAGTTTCGATGAATGGTTTAGCGCAGCCAAAATCACCTTTTCTCGGAATGGATCAACGCAGATTGATTATTTTTTGATCTGATGGCTGAGATGGTTGCGCATTCAGCGCAACCTAATTTTACTTTTCGTTGTTCCATTCAGCACATCTACTTTTCGTTGTTCCATTCAACGCATCTAGATGCTAGATTGGAATGACCATAAGACTTAGCTGCTAATCTAGGTTCTAATCTAGATGCTAGATTAGAACACCATAGGACTTTTCCCTAGGAAATAACATGACTTAGTCCAAAAATATCCACTTCTAGTAAGAGAAAGAGTGATGACGTGGCGACGATTTTTAAGCGATTTTCAAACCTAAAATTTTCTCCGTAGTTTGGTCATGAAGAATAAACTTTCTCCATTGAGAATGCGGGGGTCTAACATCCACACCCAACTATTCATTTGGAAATATGAGAGGACTTACTCCAATATACTTTCTAGAGAATCAACTAGATAGTCAGACTCAATCTATAAGAAAATTATATCAAAGAGTTTATATCTCTATCTGTCTATTCAATCTGCAATCAACAAATAGAAGTTTGCGAGCCCGATTGAATATAAGAGAAGTAACTTGAACGGTACCAAAGACCAATGTTCAAGGATGAATCAATTTCAATCAACAACCAAAAGGTTGGATTTCCCAATTGATCGATTCAACGCACAAACTGTGATATTTCAATTCTATAACAAAATATAATGTAGAAAAGAAATAACACATACACCAAAATTTTTGTAAACGAGGAAACCGCAAATGCAGAAAAACCCCAGGACCTAGTCTAGCTTTGAACACCACAGTGTATTAAGACGCTACAGACACTAGCCTACTACTAATGAACTTCAGACTGGACTGTAGTTGAACCCTAATCAATCTCACACTGATTCAAGGTACAGTTGCACTCCTTACGTCTCTAATCCCAGCAGGATACTACGCACTTGATTCCCTTAGCTGATCTCACCCACAACTAAGGGACTAGGTTTCCCAGTTGCTATAGTTCTCCTTTATATAGTTTTTCAAATCAGGGTTTGCAATCTAAGTTACTTTGGTAACAAAACATTCAATATTCACCGTTAGATGAAAAACCTGATTCAACCAAGATAATATCTTTCAACCGTTAGATCGAAATTAGATTGTTACACACAAATGAAATGTACCCTCATATAGATTTATGTAACCGTACCTAGACGTGTACACCATGTTGGCTCAACAATTGTTAACCGAAGTTAGCCATATGATTACTCTCATATCAGCCTTATTCATCTTAACCATAACTAGTTCAAATGACTCAAATGAAACTAGTTAAAGGGTTGTTCAATTGCTATATTCTCATACAAGTATACAAAAACACAATTGAAGCAAAATCGGTTTGATTCACTCGAAACGATTGATGAACATTATAACCATGGTTTACAAAGATTGCATTCCTTATTATAAATGTTTAAGTTCATGTACACAACCGATTTTACAATTTTAACCTTCAAGTATGCAAACGTGTACGCATACTTGAAATACCCGGACCAAGATTGGTTTCCGGCATTAAGCAAACGGGTACGCGTACTTCCAATCCCAGCAGAAATTCACGGACCTGAACTTCTCGCCAGTACGCGAACGGATATGCATACTTAGGATCCCGGAATTCAAAACTAACAGGTATGTGCACGTGTACGCATACTATAGTTCCCGGACATGGATTACATATGTGCAAGAGTACACAACATGTCATATCCAATAATGGTTAAGTGTTCTAAAGTCTTATTTCAATCATTGAAACATTCTTAGAAGATGACAATAATCGTTTTCACACACTACTAGCATCAAAGCAATTTTCAAGTTATTGAAATAATAATAACGAAACATTCCTACACCAAATGATTGTATCACACAAACCATGTAAGATGTTACTCGGAAATTTTCACATGATCATCTTTTGATTTCCGTCAAGAATATAAGATGAACTTGGTCGAAGCGAAAGCTTGCCAACACATATTTCGATAAATATGTAAGAGAGTTAAAATCAACTCGGAATCTCAAATGTGTATAATAGAAAACTATATCGTAACACGACTTATGTATCAATATAGGAGATAGAGTAGAAATAGACTTTCCAAGTGATAGATGAGTTCCATTCTCCACATACCTTTTGTTAATGAAGTTCCACAAGCTCCCCTTAGTAGTTCTTCGTCTTCAAATGATGAACGTCGTGCAAGAATAATGCTTAACTACACAATTTATGTCCTAGTCTGAGACATCTATAAATAGGCTAGAAATCAAGACTTAGAGTTTTGATCACTAAAATTGACAAACATGCTTGAGATAGCAACGCATGCGAGTTCGACCGAGAAGTGCTCTAACAATCTCCCCCTTTGTCAATTTTTGTGACAAAACTATTAATACATATGGATTACAAAATAAATAAAAACTTTTTAGCTTATAATCCAAATGCTTGATCTCCTTGGCATCTTCAAAAAGACTCGAAATCTTCGTCACTTCCAAGTACTCCATGACTCTAAACGTGTTCAACTCCGCATCATAGTTTTTGAAGATCCGTAGCGATAACAATGAGAAAACAATTGCTCTCAATCATTGTTATACAGATTCATAATATCATTACACAGCATCAAAGTTCAATTGTATCACAACTTTGACAACAATATTATGGTGATATGTATCACTCCCTCTTAGTCAATACTTCATCTCAAAATGAAAACCACTCCCCCTTACATAATGATCCGTAAACCATATGTATTTTTAGTATGAAACTACACATTAATTCGCCCCCTTTTTGTCAATATAAATTGGTAAAGGTAAAAAAACTAGTGGGATCCTCATGAAATTTTCATAGAGATACTTCATGACCAAAAGAGATAACATACCAACTTATTTAGATGCAATCATAAAGCCAAAGATAAATTCATTCATCAAGGAGTTTATAAAGATACAAGATAAACCCTACAATATTCCACAGCCACACTCCCCACAAAGATTTGGCAATTAAGCACAAGTTCAAAAAGAACTCTCCCCCATAAAATGTCATTCCCGAAAGAACAAAAAAGGCGACCTTGCTTTTACAAGAAAAGAAGAATTTCTTTGGACATAACTAAATCACATGAAAACATGAATTTGTATCCAAAAATCTTTATTGAATCTAACAAAAAAATGATATATTCAATTGGCCATGCTCGACAAAAGAAAACTTACGGAGCAACACAGTACATACACAAAGATGTGTGGATCAGGGAAAGACAAATACTGCGGAATAAACAAAGATTCATTTTATTTTTCATCACTATTTGCACAATGACATATAATAGACTTCATATTTTTAAACAAAACTTCATCCTATCTTCCATCAATATTTGCATAATGACATAATAGGCTTAACTTTTGTTTGTCCAAAGTTCATTCTACTCCCTCCGTCCTAAATTAAGAGTCCGCTTTGACTAAGTCAAGATCTTAAGGAAATCCTATAAATTGTCATGACTAGCCCTTGACTAGCCTATTTAATGTTATATTATTACCAAAACTAAATTATTAGTGTTAAAATAAGTAGAAGTTTATTAGGAATTTTATAACTATTCATAAATATTTTTATTTAAAAAAAGGAATGACAATTAATACAAAGATATTGAGTAAGTTTTTTTTCCGTAAATATGGTGATATTATTTAAGATTTGGATATTAAAAATGATTTTATGATTATAAAAATAAAGGGTATATTTGATAGTTTAAGGGAAAAGTATGTCTACAAACAGAGCGGACAGATAAAAATGGACATACCAAAGTAGAAATTAGGACAGATAAAAACGGATAGAGGGAGTATCTTTTATCAATACTTTCTAATGTTGACATTTGATTGCTCAAATACAAAAATTGGTGATGAGATTTGCCGCTATTCGGGAGAGTGCATGAATAAGCAGGATTGTGTTTCTCGATGCAAGGGACCTGACGACTCTGGCGGCATCTGTATTCCTGATCCAAGAGCTTATCAGAGACCACAACCGAAAGTTTGTTGTTGCATAATTTACCAACCTATTTCTTAAGGCGTTTGTTAATTAGTATATGCTCTACGTGATGAAGACGGTGCTCAATATATTTTTAGTTAATTACCTATTTTCCTAAGAGTAGAAGAAGATTTTATTTTGTTTTTGGATTTGAATTTTAATTAATACTTATTTGGATCTTTAAATTGTTGCTTATATAATTTATTAATGTCATTATACCAAACAAGAAAGTGCCAGCGATTTTTCACTTTTAGGTTTTGAAAAAATTTAAACACCTGCATAGGTTCTTCTGGTACAAACATGTCATCAAATTTCTCATTCACAATATCCATTAACAAGCACCTACTACAGGAAAAATATACATCTACAACTGGAGATTTACAACGCTTCGCTAAGTATTGTAGAAAGTCCTATGTTTTACAACTGGTTTCAAAGAAAAAGTTGTCGTATATCATCACTTCCAACCCTTAGGAAACAAGGGGTTGCGCTAAGAAAACAAACGATAACTCCTTAAGCAAAACAGTTGTGACGACATTTACCTATAACAACGTTGTTCCATATATGTAGTGACTTAGCCTATCACAATACTCACAAGTGTTGTTGAAGAACACAAAAATATGATAATGAAAAATATGTTAGAGGGGAGATTCGAACATGAACCTACTACATGGAAGTCTAGCTCATCAACCACCCTTTCAGTTCACAAGTTTTGATTTTTTTCTTTTTTTTTAAATAGAAACCTACAACAACACTTATAAGTGTTGTTGAAGTAAAAATATATAATGTTCCATATATGTAGTGACTTAGCCTATCACAATTCTCACAAGTGTTGTTGAAGAACACAAAAATATGATAATGAATAATTTGTTAGAGGGGAGATTCGAACATGAACCTACTGCATGGAAGTCAAGCTCATCAACCACCCTTTCAGTTCACAAGTTTTGATTTTTTTATTTTTTTTAAATAGAAAGCTACAACAACACTTATAAGTGTTGTTGAAGTAAAAATATATAATGTTCCATTTATGTAGTGACTTAGCCTATCACATCTAACAAGTGTTGTTGAAGAACACAAAAATATGATTCAAGTACAAATATATAATGTTCCATATATGTAGTGACTTAGCCTATCACAATTATCACAAGTGTTGTCGAAGAAAACAAAAATATGACAATGAAAAATATGTTAGAGGGGAGATTCGAACATGAACCTACTGTATGGAAGTCTAACTCATCAACCACCCTTTCAGTTCACAAGTTTTGATTTTTTTTCTTTTTTTTTAAATAGAAAGCTACAGCAACACTTCTAAGTGTTGAAGTAAAAATATATAATGTTGGAAAAAATGAGGTTGGGGGATTCGATCCTGAGCCTCAAGCGTGGAAGTCTACACCACTAACCATCCTACACTATCACATGTTCTACCAAGTTTGTGGTTCTTTAATATACTAACTATACACTAACTTTATGACAACCCTTCATAAGTGTTGTAAAACAAAATATAATGCTCAAAAAGTAATGCTCAAGTGACTGAGCCGTAAACAGCGCGAAGCTTCTCTGTAATGCATCACATACCAGTTAGATGTATTTGACTCTCGAGAATAGAAAACTTGTCGCGCTTGTTTTTCTAAAATGAATGATCGTTACAGTATTGGTTCTTATGATGTTTTAAATTGACTAATGTAAAGCCATCTTCTACCTTCACACCAAAACTGGTGTGAGCCCAATCACATTTGAATATTGGAATTTGAAACATATGATTGTAGTCCAACAATAGAATTTCTTCTAAAACACCGTAGAACCCAAATGGAGTTGTTAACTGTCTATTTTACAAGAAAAATACTAGTGTTAGTAAAGAAAATACAACAAGAGTGACAATGACAGTAAAAATTCAATATCGTAAAAACAATACACTATACTGACTTAGACTAATCCACACACGGCCAGGTTTCGATCTCAGAGCCTGGTATGTGTACAATGTGCAGAAATAGGGTTTGTTTAAGGTTTTGTAGAATATTCCTAAGGAAGAAGGAATCTTACCTGTAAATGGATGAATTTATTGTTCTTACCAAGTTTCTGACTTAGACTAGTCCACTCGCGGCAAGGTTTCGATCTCGGATCCTAGTATGCTTACAATATGCAGAAATAGGGTTTGTTTAAGGTTTAATAGAATATTTTGGAGGAATCATACCTGTAAATGGATGGATTCGTCGTTCTTACCAAGTTTCTGACTTATAGTAGTCCACTCACGGCCATGTTTCGTTCTCGGAGCCTGGTATGCGTACTATTGTAGAAATAGGGTTTGTTTGAGGTTTCGTAGAATATTCCGGAGGAATCCTACCTGTAAATGGATGGATTCGTCGATCTTACCATGTTTATGACTTAGATTAGTCCACTCACGGCCATGTTTCGATCTCGGAGCCTGGTTTGCATATAATATGCAGAAACAGGGTCTGTTTAAGGTTTCGTAAAATATTTTGAAGGATTCTTACATGTAAATGAATGGGGTCATATTTTTAAGGTTTCGTAGAATATTTTCGTAGAATAGGGTCTGTTTATACAGTGCTAGATGAAGGATGGGTCATATACCGTAGCGAGATTCAAAGCTTACCCGAATATTGCAACCTTCACTTGGGGGCAATTCTCGAACTGCCATTATATGTACCATGAGTCCTGCCTTGAGTCATCTGGAGAAATCACGAAACACTCTCTCATTTGCTAGTAGTGCAAAGGAAGTAAAAAATACAGCTCAAGTGAATATGGTATGTATTCTGCTAACGAAAGTGAAATCGTGTCCATAAACGTCTCTAGAAACTGAATTTAAACCCTGCTGCATGGATTATCTATCTCTGTTACCTGTACCTTTGCCAAAGAGAATCTGAATCATGCATGGTTAAGTTTTCGGGTGATAAAAACATCACATATGGTTTTTTCATCACATTTCGTTTCCTTTCTATCAGGTTGTTTCAGAGAAGCAACTATTGAAGAATTTGCAGAATAAAGTAGCTTTGCTTGAAGCAGAACTGCATTCTCCAGAACCTGAGAAGGTGAATTTACTTGTCAATTATGTTCATCCATAAGGTGAACCTGAGAAGGTGCATTTGTGAGGGTGGGTGTTAGTGCAAACTTGCTTAAGGACCCAACACCTTTTGTTTTTGGGTTTACACTTTCATTTTTATTATACAATGTTGACAAGTTATCACACAATAATGTTGTAGAATTATAAGCACCTAAGTGTTATGGATCATCATATTTGACAGGTTGCTTAAGTCAGTTTTTTTATATTATCTTTAACTGTGAATACTTGAATTGTTCTTTGAGATAGTTTTTTTTACCAAATCACTGTACGTAGTGGTTAATTTTCCTAGTCGTTATTTTTCAGGTACTAACACCTGGGATTGCTTTGAACTCCGTGTGCACAAGGGAGTTATCGATCTTGTCAATTCATCCGAGGTTGTTAAGTAATCCACAAGAGAGTTATAGATCTTGTCAATTCATCTGAGGTTGTAAAGCTGATCGCTTCGATTACTATTGAAGCATCTAGTAAATGGTTATTTGCATAATCTCCCTTTTATGCTTGTTTCTCTAAGTTTTTCAGTATCATAGGTATTTTACTTTGAATTTCAATTTAAGTCAACTTGGATGAATGTAAATGTGTTACACTGGCAGCTTAATGTGAATGTGAAATACTTTCGGCAATTTGGTTTCAGCTATAATTTTTTTTTCAAAATAGTTTTATGCACACAACTTCAAATAAGAGTTGTGTTCCATATTCCAACTACACAAACCAATGGTTGTGAAAGAATGTCTGTACGACATAATTAGGTGTTGTCCAACATAGTTCTACAACACTAACAAGTGTCGTGCAAATCTTATTCATCATAGTAATAAGAGGTGTTACATATTTCTACAATACACATCCTGGGTTGTCTAAGATAGTCCTTCAACTTATACACAAGTGTTGTGTTAGATATTTCTACGATACACATCCTAGGTTGTCTAAGATAGTCCTTCAACTTATACAAGTGTTGTGTTACATATTTCTACGATACACATCCTAGGCTGTCTAAGATAGACCTTCAACTTATACAACTGTTGTGTTACATATTTTTACGATACACTACTTGTGTTGTCCAAGATACTCCTACAACAACAAGCAAGGATTGTGTTAGGCTTTCAAAAAAAAATCGAAAGAGAATCACAACTTTGGCAAAATATTGTCGAACCATGAATCACATCACCCTTAACAACACTTAGTCAAGTATTGTAGAACAGCTTGGACTTTCTACAATACCCCACCTACACAATACACAAAAAAGCGTTGTAGTAGGGGTACTACAACCCTAATACAGTGTTGTAAATGATGATTTTTCCCGTAGTGACCCCAGGAAACTTAAGCAATTGCAGATCAATTCAAGCATGTACCTCGATCATTGAAAATAACCTCTGAATCTCCTCAACCACATAGCATCAGTCAGCTTCGTAGGGAATGCATGCAAACCAAGTCAGGATTTGAAGTCTAGGTGGGCTAAAATAGCACTATGGGCTAAACACTAAATTCTTAGGGGGCTATTATTATTTTTTCCAAAAAAAATACACATGAAAAAAATGACTTTTGGGTGAGTTTTTGAGATTTGGGGGTGGCTGGAGCACCCCTAAGCCACCCCAATACCGTCCACCAAGTGCTGGCTGCCCTCCATGAGCACGATTAACCAAGAAAAGGAGCGCTAGTTCCTAAAAACTGTTGAAGATCAGGATTACTAGCTACCTCCTCATTGGACTGGAGTCCGAGACTCTTTAAGCATATATAGTTCTACACAAACACCCCATAAGTAAACTAGCATCAATGGCTTCCTTGAAGAAATTCTCCCTTCCCCATATTGTTATTGGTTTCGTCTTTGGTTTTATTTTAGTTTCGTCATCAGTTACTGCTGCTAGAATTATGGGTTAGTATTATTTCCGTTTTATGTGCAATTTTTCCTCTAGTATTTCCTTAAGTTTATTGATTAGATTACTAAATTTTTCTATTGTTGACATTTGAATGCTCAAATACAGAAATTGGTGATGAGCATTGTCGCTATTCGGGAGAGTGCATGAACAAGCAGGATTGTGTTTCTCGATGTAAGGTATTCCTGATCCAAAATCTTATCAGAAACCACAGCCGAAAGTTTGTTGTTGCATAATTTACCTACCTATTTTGTAAGGCGTTTGTTAGTATATGCTTTTCATTTTTAGGTTTTGAAAAAAGTTAAACACCCTGCAAAGGTTCTTCTGGTAGAAACATGTAATCAAATTTCTCATTCACAATATGCATCAACAAGCACCCCAGGAAACTTAAGCTAATAATGAAACCAGTACGATTTCAGCTGAATCCTTTTCCATGAGTTTGATCCTGGCATATGGACATTGACTTTGGAGCTACCATCCATAACGGTTATCAACTTATATCATCGACGCCACAACCAGTTTTTGATCGTGTTTCTGTTTGTTTTCTCAGGCTGGAGCTGATATTGTACTATTTCAACTGAACTCGGGTTTACTTTAGTTAAGTTTTTACTTGAATATATGAGGGGCTTATTCTCAACAGTTGGTTTGGAAGAAAAAAACAATGGTAATAAAGTGGGAATCATTTGAAATGTGAATTAAAATCATTCATCATATTGCGCAAAACCTCTGAAGCAATTCTGTTAAATTCAAAGAAAAACATGAAATTCTAAAAGTAGATAAAAGTACATATAGCCTAGTTCGATTTAGGATTAAGGACATGTCCCATGAACAACACTGCATCACTTTCCTCCTCTTTGATTATGAACATGAAAGGATGGTCCCCTACGAAATCTACCGGACGAGGGGGAGGGGGAGGAGGACCGCAGGCACCACATACCGCCCCAATAACAGCTGTAGAAGCAGCAGCTTCAGTTCCTTGTTCATCAATTTCAACAAAGCACTTGTGATAAACCTTTGTAACATGAGGCCTAATATCAGCACTCAGGATCTGAGTCAGCTCTGCCTTAGATTGATCAAAAGGCAAAACTAGTCCTGCTTTCTGTAGAACACTTTTTGCTTCGAAATTAAAACATATTTTGAACTTGGGAATCTTGAATTCTCGAGTTGGAACCCATGGATGACCATAAGTTTGGAGATATTGATCCAGAAATACACCAGGATCAGAGCTCACCTTTTCTATAAGCTCACCCAGCCCATCGCGTTGCTCAGGTAAAATTATGTACATAGAAAAGTGTGAACGGATTTCGCGGTACTTTCGGAAGTAAGGTAGTCTCAGTACTTTAAAGCTTTCATGACAACTAATAAATTGATAGCTCCGGGACGACATGAAGGGAACATATACTTCGTTTCCGCCAAGGAGATAGAACTTTGACGTCCTAGTTAGTGATTGTTCAAATTGATGCTGCTCCCAAGACCCTTTGAAATAGAGTGCATTCGCCAGTATAAACACAGTATACTCATTGACTGCATCAGCAGGTAGGAGATCTTGAATCAATCCATTGGTTTTCCATGCAGCCCATGCATTCACCTTCTTCACCACTTCTTTGCTCTACATACATACGATAAATTGTTAGAACAGCGAAACAATGAAAATAGAAGACAAAACAAGAACAAGAATATGAGGATTTTTGCATATACCTTATTTACAAAATCCACAGTCTCGGCTTCCGCTTTGTAAACTACACGAGCAACTTGTTGGAATGAAGGTTTAAGTGAGGAGATGACCCAAGCACCACCAACGAAAGACAGTTTAGGTCCGTTATGTGTTTTACGAAACATGTCGATGAGTTGAGAATGAACAGAATTTAGATTGCTGAGACTTTCAGAATTGAGAAAGATGGATATTTTTTTTTTATCTCTAGCAAACCTCTTACAGCAAACAAAACAAAGATGGGATCAATTCAAGTAAGCACCAGCCAGTTAAGGTTCTTGACAGCATTATCCCACAACTTAAAGACCACCAGCAAAATCTCCAGTGCTACACCCAATCAGTTTGAATTAAAGAATGCGGTTTAAGTTTTATAAAGGGTGACTTGAAGAGCCAGGCAAACCATCGAGCTGCTTCTGCATTACTGCCGGTTGAAATGATGGCGAAAAATGAGGTTGTTTTCCGGAAAGTCTCTCCACTTAGATTGAACATAACCAATAGTGCTGCTATAAATTGCTAGAGGAACTAGTGGGCAATTGGATTCGTCCAATCAGTTCTCCGAATGGAGAGAAACTTGAGATGTGATAATATGGAAGTTGGTCTGTCAATGAGGTAAAGCTCAGTTAATTCTATAGTGAGAGAAGTTCCGGTACGGAAAATATGCAGTTTTTTTAAATCAAAATCGAAATCTTGATCAGACGCACCAGTCATAAATTGTCTCTTCCGAATTCATATTAATTTGCTGATCCATAAGTTGCCTGGCAATTATCCAAGACTATAGGCATTAACATGATTTCTTTTCCTTGCGGCTCATCAGAAGGAAATGATATGAGATGAACAAATATATTAAGAACATAGAAAAGCCAACAGAGCCATATACTCCTAAACATAATATGTTTTGCAGCGAAATACCAGAAACTAAGTATTTCCGGGAAATACCCTTATCTATTAGCTATTTAGGCCCACATTGCTTATTTCGTCGAGCATGATACCGTTTATATACAGAAAGTTACCCATCGTGCTCGTCCCTTTGGGGACATCCGATGACCAACGAAAGATGGCACATGCTGAGCGATGGCACCTGCTCCATGCTCAGCAAGATTAGCACAGCATGCCTTTTCTTCTTTTTTTTTTTTTTTCTTTACATGTTTTTTCTTTTTTTTGTAACATGCTCAAGTTCTAGGTACTCATAAAACTCTAGGTACTCATAAAACTATTTGATGTATTTTCAGCAGAAGTGGAAACTAAAGTCACAACATATACATATACGTAAAGAACTAACACAAAAAATCTAACCTCTAAAAATTCAATGCCAGCAAGAGTTGTTGCACGATGAAAGGCCTCATTCTCTCTCTCTCAATAAAAGAATATCAGCAGAAAGTTCAAATCTATAATACAAAACAGAATGGGCTTTTGAGCTTGGACAGTCGGATAACATTTTGAGAGCTAAACGTTGTATCCGACCATCACAGTCTCATCCCAACCAAAGACATCCGACGGATGTAAGATTTGTAACCTCCTTGAACTATAATATACATTGATTAGATTTCCTCATCATTATGATCATAAAGAAACATTAAATGTGACAAAAAAATAAATAAAGATCATCATTTGTATCTCTTGGAGTTAAAAACATGTATAGTTAATGTTATATAGTTAGTAATAAATTACCTGGCATTTTTAGGGGCGATCCCAAAAAAATTAGGTGCGACACTAAAAGACAAAAAAGGTCACCCAAACGTAAATCTAAGCTACCCCGTATCTTCGATTTTTCAAAATGGCCAATATGCCCTTATATAATCGGTAGCCAACACCATAATCGGTAGGTTAAAGGTGAATCGGTAGGTTAAATTGAAACAATACATACTGATTATTGTGTAGATACTTCGGCTAATAATCCTTTTTATAATCGGTAGCTTATCCAACTTGTAAGACTACCGATTATAAGGAGCCCTATATTCAACCTTGGCCAAATTCCATAGGTTTTGAGGGGTGCAGAGCCAACCATAACCACTTGGCTTGAGCTGTGGATGTAGCCATAATCGGAAGCCTAATAGGTTACATACACTACCGATTATAAGTTGCCCCAAAATGAGTTTTTTCTAAAATCCTTCACGTAATGAATTTTGAAATCTACCATAATCGGTAGGGTATATAATTATATAACCCATCGATTATAACGAGCCACAGATCCAATCTTTGCCATATTTCATAGGTTTTGAGTGTACACAACCAGCCATAACCACTTGGTTCGTGTTTTGGATGCAGCGTTAATCGGGAGTTAAATATATTACCAAACCATCCGATTATGGGTTGTCCCAAAATGTGTTTTTTCTAAAATCATTCATGTAAGGGAATTTGAAATATACCATAATCGGTAGAGTTAACAACTTAACAACCTACCGATTATAAGGATCCCCAGATCGAACCCTTGCCAAATTCCATAGGTTTTGAGTGTACAGAGCCAGGCATAACCATATGGTTCGTGATTTGGGTGTAGTCATAATCGTAGGCCAAATAGGTTCCACAACTACCGATTATAGGTTGCCCCAAAATGAGTTTTTTCTAAAATCCTTTTTGTGATGAATTTTGAAATCAACCATAATCGGTAGTCTATCCAACTTAAAAACCTACCGATTAGAAGGAGCCCCAGATCGAACCCTTGCCAAATTCCATAGGTTTTAAGTGTACAGAGCCAGGCATAACCATGTGGTTCGTGATTTGGATGTAGCCATAATCGGACGTAAGATTGGTTCCAAAACCTACCGATTATTGGTTGCCCCAAAATGAGTTTTTTCTAAAATCCTTTATGTGATGAATTTTGAAATCTACCATAATTGGTAGGGTTTTTTAACTTATAACCCTACCGATTATAAGTGGCCCCGGATTCAACCTTTGCCAAAAACTAAAATATTCGGTAGCCAAAACAAACAATAATCGGTAGTTTCACAAAATAATCGGAAGCAAACTCTTGTAATCGGTAGGCTGGGGTCTATATATTAGTGTTTGGAATTTATTTTTGACTCATTGTGAGATAACTCCCGATTGAGTGAGAGAAGAAGAAGAAAAAAAAGAAGAAGAAGTGGGTATATGTTGCCAACTTCCGATTGTTGCCAACTTCCATAAACATGGATGGGTACGAAGAAGGGCGTGAAGTTGTTGAAGTTCAAGGTTCACTACCGTTTAGAGATGACGATTTGGGGTATATGTTGAATGATCCAAACTTTGATGGAAATGAAACCCTCGACGACACTTTCATGGAAGAAAATGGAGAATCACCCGAGATCGAAGCTAACGATGCATCAAACATACGGGTATGTTATTAACAAACTCTAATACCCATGTTATCCATGTTATGTGCGTTTGTGTGTGTTTTTGAACGTGAAACTTCGATTTCTGGATGCATTGAATGACATGAACGACATATATTCGGTAGTTAATTTAGTACAATACCTACCGATTATCCAAAATCGAATATATTTTGACGTATTTATCTGCCGAATATGAAAAAAATCCCCAAATTGAAAGCTTCGATTTCTCACAATCGGAAGTTGCATACATAAATAAACGTCCGATTATATAACGTCGCCTCAAATACGAATTTCTCCAAAAAATGAAATATTCGTAAATCTTGATATTTAATAATCGGTTGGTTTATGAATTTATAGTCCCTCCGATTATTGACGCTTTTTATAAAGAAGAATTGTTCATTTGTGTATGTCGTTAATCGGTAGACTATATTCGTACATGACTATCGATTGCTCATAATCGGTTATGTTGTATAGTTTTAAATTACCGATTGTGTTACAATCGGTTACTTGTTATATAAACTTCTTTCCGATTGCTAATGCATAACTTGTTGTTGTTGTGCGTAGGCTGTTGTAGCGGTTGATGACTATTATTATTTGAGGCCTGATACTTCCCTACACTATGCAAACGATTTGGTATGTTCATGAATTATCTTTTCTTTTTCCAATCATGTATGTTAGATGGCTATGCTTATTTTTTTTGGTTTGTTATATGCGCATTTAGATATTTGGAAGTAAAAAAGAAGCAAAGGAATGGCTTATGAACAAGGAAAAAGTGAAGATGTGTGTGGTAGTTCAGAACCCTTGCGTGGAGGACATTAGGTTTGAAATGGTTTGTGAGCGAGGTGGGAAGAAAAAGAAGTTAGGGGTTTGGAAATTTAGTCACGAGGAGGAAAGAATAATAAGTATGTAAGGAAGACGAAGAGGAAGAAGTATGTGGATGTTAAACATAAAGACATGTATATTTGTGATGGAAAGTGAAACTACTTATTTTGGTACACCTTTCTTTGAGTGTCCTTTATGTGTTTGTGAAAATGCTTAAGAGACGAAAACAATACTTCTTGTTTTTGGTTGTGAATATCTCTTGAATTGTGAAAATGATGGTCTCATTTGAACTCATACAAAGAAGATTGGATAGCATTGTCATGTAGATTATAGGTATGAGCACAACAACTGAAAATATGACCGCGGACGTTGTTATATATTCGAAATTGGAGTACCAATGATTTTTCCGTTGTTATATCTCATCTTGTTCATGCTTGATGAGGTGCATATCATTTTGACTCGTTGATAACACTATGCAAAGCGATTTGGTATGTTTGAATTATCTTTTCTTTTTCCAATAAGATTCAACCGGTCATCTCCGACTTCTTGGGAACTCATACAAAGAAGATTGGATGCCCATTTAAGATTGTCTTCTATAAGCCCGATGGTAAGGAAAGTAAAGATTGGAAAATGTCTAAAGTTGCTAATGGTTGTCACAACCACGATGATCTAGATACTCTTATTGGACATGTAATGGTTGCGAAGTTAAAAACACATGAAATGGAGACGGTGAGGTCTATGCGTATCCAAAAGGCGAGTGCGATCTTAAGTAAAATAAAGGCGGACGACCCCAACAACTTGTCTTCTTTGTCTACAATTAGGTCGGCCCTAGCTACGATCAAAAGAAGTTGTGTTAGTGGAGACCCAAATTAGCTCCGATTATAGGATGTTTTGTCAACAGAGTTCTCAGTTTCATTAGAGTAGTATAATCGGAGGTTTATCAATATGTATTATCAACCGATTGTGTGTGGTTTTCGAGGCACGGCTAGTTTCTTTTGAACGAACTAGCCGTTGGAGTATAATTGGTAGTTAGATCAACAATTAAAACTTCCGATTTTCATAAATATTTTGAAATTCATAACAATATCACCTACACATCATCATAATTTTACATTGAACTCCCTCAATTCTATTACAAGGTATTGTCATTAGCGTCGCGGACGTGTTGGAAGAGTTTTAAACGGATTAAATCTTTCCATCGCCCTAACGATTCTAAAATGAGCTTCATAACGGAAGCTGGATCTTTTCCATCTCCGCCATTCCCCGAGAGATCGTTCTATAACCTCATCATTGGTTTCACTCCTCAATCGATATTGATTCACAATATAAGTTAAATGGACGAACTCTTCGACGTGTCTGTTTATTGAACCAACTCGGCAGAAAAGATCAGCGGAGTGATGGTTGTTTGGGTTACCGGTGTCTGCGCAGAATTTTTCGTGAATTTTCCCTAAATAATTCATACTCATTATGCCTCCTTGCCTTCTCCTCGTCTCAGATAGAATTGAACATAGCGTCTACATAAAGATAAATCTTTTTCAATCGTGAACTCCGTAGATTAATGAATGGTTGGGCCATTATATTGAAGATGATGTTGGAGAGAGTTTAAAGGTATTTGTGTTCCATAGAGAGTAAAAGATACAATACTTATATAGAGTTTAGAGTTCCAACGGCTCTATTTTGTTGGGGCAACTGTATAATCGGTAGTCAAATGAAGTATTTTTAATTCCGATTATACAGTTGCCCCAAATTTTGTTTTTGCAGAAATCTCAATTTTTTCAAATTTGAGAACTGTTAATAAGACTTCCGATTATACAGTTGCCAAAAATTTTGTTTTTGCAGAAATGTCATTTTTTCCGAATTGGGAAACTAGAATAATCGGTAGTTAATATGACTTCCGATTATAAAGTTGCCGCAAATTTCTTCCTTGACGAAATCACCAATTTTGGGAATTTAGAGCAACTGCAGTGGTGCGAGCATAACCAAAGACCAAAGAGGGAAAAAAAGACCAAAATTTGGGTTTAGTCCGTGCTGTGACACTACGGGCAGAAGACTAAATTTGGTGCGGCGTAAATTATAAGTTCGCCCGACGGTGGAGCGTACATTATAAGTTCGCCCGATGGTGGAGCGTACATTATAAGTTCGCCCGATGGAGCGAGATCCTGTTCACGTACTTGGGAAAAAACAACAAAAAAAAAAAAAAAAAAGTTTATGGGGCGGAGGTATATTGCCCGCCCCATTCAAGAGAAAAAATATCAAATGATGGGGCGAAGGTATAATGCCCGCCCAACATATTAAAAAGAAAAATAGCCAGGCGAACGTATAGTTATCGCCTGGTGTGGGGCGTTAACTTTATGCCCGCCTGCTGTGGGGCGTTAACTATACGTTCGCCTGGTGTGGGGCGTTAATTATACGTTCGACTAAAAATTTGGGTTTGGTCTTGGTCCTAGACCAAATATAGTCTGGGATTTAGTCGATGGTCTGGGATTTGGTCTATGGTCCGTCCCGCTATGCCTGGTTTTTTTACCAAATAAATGGGTTTAGTCGCCCACTGCAGTTAGTCTTAGGAGCTACTATAATCGGTAGTCACGTGAGGTTGTTTTTCCTACCGATTGTTATAGAAGCCAGATGCGCGTCAGGCACAAAATCGATATTAATCGGACCCATAATATCGTTACTAAACTTCCGATTATTTATAATAATCGGGCACAAAATAGCTTCCAATTATGTAAGGGCATTAACGTATTCTCCCCGTTTTTGGACATCCCTTAACGGTGTATATGGGCTGGGAATAAAAAATTTGCCCCTAATTCTTTTGGGGTCGCCCCTAAAAATGCCAGGATAAATTAGCCATCCTTCATCAAACTATAAAGAATGAACAACATTAGAATCTTTATCAAAAAAAAAAAATATTTTTCATTTAGGAACCAGTGAAATATGATAAGGCACAATCAAGAGAAAATTTGAACAGTAATGTGTATGCATGTTGATTCTAATAGAGTCTAATGTTGAGCAAGTGTGTAAACTAACCGTACTTCCGAATTAAAGGTGCACAAAGATTACTGTTGAGTACCTTTTTCTGTTTCTGTGTCGATTTTTATTTGACAAACTCATGTATTAAATGGTTAGTGGAAACTTTTGAGGAAATTTTAGGTGTCATAATTACCGTGCACACATCCTAGAGTAGATGAGTTCATATTAAACCCAAAGGGTTTTGTTAGTACTAAAATTTTAAACCTTTCCAAGTTCCAGATTTCTACTGTTTTATAAAATCACAGTTGATCAGAGTAAAAATTTATTTAAATTCTATGTAGTAAATAAAACCACAAATTATGTCCTTATCAAAACCACAATTAGGGTCTTCAAATGGTGGAGGAAACATATGGTAGTTTTTTTCCTGAAAGTGCACCACCAATAATTGTAATGTAACAAACACGTATACATTTATCATAGATCAGATCAGATCAAGGCAGTTCCGTTATTTGGATGACAAATATCTAAGATTTTCATAACTACAAATTCTCATGGGTCAAAATAAGAAGGCTATTATTGGGGCGTCACACTCCATTAGAGGGGCTTCACTTGGATATTTGGTGACCAAAAATCTGGTTAAGGGATATTTTGATTCCATAGCAATTTGTCAAAATTACCCTTCAATTAAAACTACTAAAAATAGATGAGGAAGAAGCAAACTGATCCTAGTGATGGTAATCAACAACTCAATCAACCTCAACTTCATCCTCAACTCATTCCACCGATTCAATCAATTGAAGAATCATGTTTTCAAACTCCTCAACAACAACCCATGGTGTATGTAAGGTAATAATCAAACAAACCCATCTTTTTGTACCCGTTTTTGTGCTTAAATCGAATGAAATCGAAGTAAAATTAGGATTTTATTTACTTTCTGCTAGTGTTACGCCTGGGTACGGTATTAGATTTTTCAATCGTAATTTAGTTTTTGAAGAACTTACGCCTAGGTTTAGTTCAATTCAAGCGTAAACTTTGATTTGCATGTCGTTTACGTCTAGGTTTAGTTGATTTCCAGGTGAAATTCCAATTTACGCCTAGGTTTAGTTGATTTCCAGGCGTAATTCCAATTTTACGCCTAGGTTTAGTTAGTTGTTTTCCAGGCGTAATTCCAATTTTACGCCTAGGTTTAGTTAGTTGTTTTCCAGGCGTAATTCCAATTTTACGCCTAGGTTTAGTTAGTTGTTTTCCAGGCGTAATTCCAATTTTACACCTAGGTTCAGTTGATTTCCAGGCGTAATTACAATTTTACGCCTAGGTTTAGTTGATTTTCCAGGCATAATTTAGGACATAGCTAGGTTTAATTAATTAAACTAAAGCCAAACAAGGGTTGTTTAGTCATTACACAATTATTTGAGATAAGGGATTTTTGAAATTACTTACGGGTGACCCGTTTTTGTCCTATTAGGTGACGCCCCTCTAATGGAATGTGACGCCCCAATAATAGCCTTCCAAAATAACTCTTATCATAGTTTATGGTATTTCTTATTATAACTAAAATATATCGTTTCATGTCGTGCCGTTACGGTCAGGGACGGTATTAGGGGTGGCTTACCCAGGCTGAAGCCCACCCCAAAATTTCTAAAAAGATGTTTTGTTAGTGTTATTTTTAACATTTGTAAAATTTAGCCCAGGTGTAAATTCTAATTAGCCCATTAATTGTTAAGATATGATTCTGCGTGGAAGAAATCTGAAGATTTTGGAACCCTTTCCAGCATGGATTAATTTTTGAATAGCATCTCAACCGTTCAAAGGCTATAGGGAAAAACAAGTATTCATGATTTTTCTTAAAATCAGGTATTGAATGGGCTTACCTGTTACGTGTCAGTTTGATAAAATAAAATTGTGTGTCAAATTGGGGTGTCTTGTCCTTAACTAAGCAAGCGTTTGTCCACCTTTAAAAAAAGAAAAAAAGCAAGTGTTTGTCCAAAAATTCATTTTTCTTCTATGAAGTGACTACAATTTTATGTATATCTATGTATAATCTAAAAATGCAGTGTATTCATGAGATAAAAATACAATATGTCATGACTTATTATGCGTATATGTACAAACTCCAAATATTTTTGCATCCCTATAATAACCTTTAAAACTAGAAAAAAAATGAGCGGCCGAATCAGGATTATTATTTTCGATACGCAAATTATTCCTCCCTAATATTAGTTACAAGGTGAAAAAATTTGATTCAAAACTTTATGCTCCAAGGAAAAGAGATCGTGTGTCATACCCATACTCAGCTTTAAGTATATTACCGCAGTTGTCAATCTTGCAGTTGAGATAAATTAAGTTGAGAGTTCGAGAAAAAAAAAATTAGCCCACCCAAACATAAATTCCTGGATCCGTCACTGGTTACGGTACGGGTTATTTATAGTATTTTCACATTTAACAAACATCTAAAATACACACGTATATTTACCTCCATAGAAATTATATAAATAGCTACAAAATATCCATGCACATCTGGGTGTCCTTGATCAACCTGTATCTCCTTTGCAATTATCTCCCTACCAAAATGCTACTACCAAAAAAATAGACATACCATCGTATAGTTAACCGACCCGTACAGATACACAAGACAACAGGGGAGCCAAGGTTGACTAACCCTGGCTCTAACCCCCGAAATTCCTAAAAATTACATAAAAACCCTTTGTTTTGTCTTAATTTTTGCAATTAGTCTACCATATGTGTAATATTTAGTCCACTAGAAGTCGCTACATTTTTATAAACTTTTTTTAGCCCCCTAGAAAGAAAAAAAATCTGGCTCCGCCACAAATGAGAACAATTAAAACTGAACCAAATCTAGACAATTCCAAATAATAAATTCTTAGAGTAACAGTATAGTCACGTAGGTTTTCATTTTTTTTAATTGTAACTGGATGGTGGTGGAGTTGGTGGAGGTGCAGGTGGCATCCACCAATCACACCACTCTGCCATCATCTGGATTCTGTAACTCCATCAATTACACCACCACAAACTCCACCAATTACACCACCTCATAAAACGTCACTCGTGCATCTCAGTTTATTGCGCATTCGATCACCAACTTAGAGATATGGGTATGTAGTTGCTGCAGAATCTTGGAGACAGGGTAACACAATGTCCCTGTTCGTTGAACCTACTCCAGTTGCTTGTGACGAAGATAGTTCATCTAGCGCTCTGGATAGTCCCTGGCTTTCTTCCTTAGGCACCGGTTGCATCGTTTGGTTAAACGTAAATGCTGTCTTTCTTCTGAAAAACAAGGCGTACGTGTAGTACACGCCATAACAATCTAGTATACGCCCATAACAACAGAATAGCAGCCATTCAGGTAATGGCAGCACGGTAGAATAAGAGCACCTTCTATATATATATTTATACCGTACACGTAATTTCCTGTATTTGGACTCAAAATAATATGGCAACAAAGGCGAGTGCATGTTAGAATTGCAGCAGCCGTTCTTATTGATGGAGAATTTAAGTTCAGATATGAGATATCGTACAAGAAATACTTATCGGAGACAGGTATCAAATCCATCTTACAATGCAGAAAAGTTTGCAAACTCTGGAGAAGTCTATTGGGAAAACCCAAGCCAGGTACGCTTTTCGAACATAGAGCTAAATATCGCGGTGATGTCAAACTTTACTACAAACAACAATCATCTAAGATGGTGAATATGAATTTTCCCGATGATATTTACCAGACAATTACAAAGATAAGCACTATATATGGGTATTAGTCTGTGGGGTTTCAACTTAGTAGGTTCTCTCAATGGTTTGGTATGTTACAAAACTTATGATGCCCAACTCGGTGGTGATGTTATATACATTTCAAATCCCATCACTGATGAACATATTCGTCTTCCCCAGACGGATGCCTGTTCCCTGTGTGTTTTTGGATTCGGATTTTGTCACTCTACCGATGAGTACAAGATTGTTAAGATTGATTTCCCTTATAAGAATTCCAGACGACGCGTCCAAGTTTACACTCTTGGGGATGGCAGCGGGTGGAGACACAGAC